>BQNB010054626.1:0-39463 GCA_026074375.1 Tanacetum coccineum | reverse complement strand
TGATTTAGATTAAGTTCGGTTTAGTCCCTCGGTATATATCGTGAAGAATAAAACGTATTCTCCGTGTATTAATGTGTGTGCCCCCAATAGGCTCACATATTCGTAATGTAAACGTGCTAGCCGACTACCATAACCCAACAGCTCCCACTTGGGAGTTGGCGTAGCACCTAACACTTTTACCTATAATTGGCAAAGTCTAGCAACCCACACAATTATTTTTTCATTAGGAATATTATGAGATAAGAGTTTCAAAAATCATCTCAGCTATTTAATGGTTATAAATTTCTTGCTTTATAATCATCCCTTTGTTACAGATACCGTTAAACCATGGATATGGATCCTAAGTCATTCCATATAGTTTAACATTATGTTTCTCGTTATAGAAATAATTCAGATATACCAAATGTAATCAAGAATCATCTTGCATTACCCTTTGGGAACGGCCATTCATTTATCTGATTAAATCTGGAGAGGGCCCAATGGTATCTTTCTGCACATATCAAGTGGAGGAACAAATCCTTTATTGACTACAAGTGTTGTGGATGCTGCTTCACATACACTCCGAAAAATAGCTTTTATAACTACCTTGTTTCAGGACAGCGTTTGGCTATAATCACAAAGTGATATCCACACATACAGAACTTGCTTGCATCTCAAGTCTAAGGACAATTTTAAACCATTTTCGACATTTTACTCATGACATGGATCCAAAAGTAAATGATCGAAGGTTGGGGTATCCAATATGCATCCCTTGTGAATACATATGAGTTTGGTGGGAACCAGCCATATATTCAAAGAATATAACCAACACTCACATTTGCCTTACATAACAATATTCCCATATTGTTAACCGACAATGGACATATTTAGAATGATAAGAAATCATTCATGGATTAAACATGCAAACATAGGATAACAATTTTTATATGAATGAAGAACAAATACCAAGTATCTTTATTCATCAGAAAGTAAAAATTGTCTTACAATCCCAATTATCCAAATACTAAAACAGATATGCATGAAACTAATTAGCAAGTTGAAGTCTAATGTTTCCAACATTCTCAACTCTTTCTTTACAAGACAGCTAAATAGTTATCTGAGTAAACTTTCCGAATACTTGTTTCAAATTCTCATATTGTGAAAGATTTGAAAAATAAGATGAGTGTCTTATTGTTCACGTGCATACTATTGCAAGAGTCATAGTATGGACAAGGTAATAGTACCTTTTATAGGGTATTTGAAGTCAACAACATACCTATCTCAGACAGTCATCTTTACAGTTTCTTAAAATGTAAAGTATTCTCATTCTTTAATGTGTTATGCAACAATGCTCTTAAATGAGCATATCTAGTTAGCAGATTTATCGTAAATGATAAAATCCTTCTTCAACTAGAATTGATTATTCTCTAGCATCAGTTGACACATACAACGCTATGCTTCATAATTCGTAAACTTTTGTATAACAGTGATCTAAATACCCTCAATTAGATATTGTTATCTAAATTCTCTCAATTAGATACTGTTGTTGTTAGCTCATCTTGCTACTCAATGTGCAAAAGATAACAACCAGTCTCATAATACAATCTAATCATGTACTATGAGTGAACAATTGTTAAAAACACAAGGTTTCCATCCATGTATTAAATTATCTCAAGTGAAATATATCATTTAAAAACACATACGTTTATTTCATTAAACATTTATTTCAAAGTTCTTTGAACATTCCCTAAAATCCCATATGTGAAGTTTCATTCCAATCTCAAGGATTAACATTTAGATGAAATGATACCTTCAATATGTTACAAAACATATGAATTTTAAGGAAAAACATAGTGCTCCCACTAGACGTCAGGTGTACTCAGGAGTTATCTTAATCTGATCAGAAACCATATTGTGATCAAACTTAAGATCTCAGCTCCTAGATGCATGATTCAATCCACACTTGGATTCTATTATCTTGTATACTTTATAAAGATTATTTTAAACTCATAAACCCTTTTTTTGATTACACACCGGTACCTCGCAAAAGGTAACATAAAAGAAAAAAAAATATAAAACTTTAATTGGTCATATTACAAATAATAAGACCTCATAACCCTTTTATCACACATCGTCCCTCCGCAAGTGTAATCATTAAGGAAAGAGTTATGATTCTTAATTCGCCATATTGCAGATTCAAGAAAACCTGTATGACAATTAGTTATCTTTATATAATTAATGCGTGTAGAAAAGAAAGATTTTAAATCATATCAAATTGCTTAGACGATTAAAAACTCTTGTCATCAATCAAGTATAATATATATACAAAATTTTGTACCTATGAGCCTTTCTTCAAAAGAAACTCATTCTTACCTTTCAGATTAATTGTTAGGTAAAAGACAATAAAAACTCAAAACTTTGATTGCCTTTTAAAGACTGCATCTTGTCATTCATAGTTCTAAGATATTTACCAGATTAAAGATGTGATAATCCATCTTATTAGTTAGCAGGCTTATTATGACCCTCTAACTTATATTCCTCAGCATTGATATTAAAATATCAATCAAGAGATGAGGCATGTCCACTGCGGGATTTATGAATCGGAAGTTACATTATACTGTTGGTTTGATATTCATGTTTAACCTTAGTAATGACGATTTCACAAGTGGAATTTAGAAGGTAATGTAATTTTGTCTTGAATCACTTCAAATTTGTAGATGTTCCCACTTATTTTGTAAGTAGAGAAAATTCTTTAATACTAATTATTAAGCAATAAACACAAAACACATATTAGGTTCTCTTATCTAGTTTGTTAATAATATGCTTTATAAGATTTTAACAACTTTTAGAACTTTAATCAAGACCTAATGGAATTCCTTCCAAGAACCCTAATTTATTGTTTGTAGCAAAACCCTAAATCTTGTTATCACCCTTATAAACCTAAAACCTTAGCACAGGTTTGTAGCTACGTCGACTATGAGAACAACACAACTACATCTTCACAAAGCTACGAAGTGTAGAAAAATCAAAAAGCCAAAACTTTTAGGGTTCGATTTGGTTTGAGTGGAAAAAAAAAACCAAAAATCCCTAAGGGGTTTTAAGGGGTTTCAGTCTAGGGTTGTTCTTTGAATACCTTCTAGTTTGAACTATATTGAGTGTACCATGGACACGCGATAATTTACTAACCTGATAGATTTAGGAGGTAGAGCCAATTAAAGGTTATCATAGATGCAAACAATATGAATATATTTTAGTTTCAACCTATTAGACAGTACCATAATAACTGGTATTCTAAAAGTTCTTGGAATTGTGGAGAACGTCATCAGAATTCGCTAGATAACTTAATTTCTCTTTGGATCAAATACTTGTCAATTGGGTCAAGCCAAATTGCATATTTAATATTTTCTAACCAAGTGCATGCTATAGTGTATTTCTTAAATAATACAAGAACCCTATGTTCATGTGTTCACAAGAAGACATAACTATTCAAGAATTATATGTTCAATGTGTTTGTACAAGAAAACAGAACATTCAAGTATAACATAATAAAGTCTTTGAATAATTCAAGGACGCTCATGTTTATGTGTAACAATAGGACATAACACTTTTACTGACATAACATTATGTTATAGTCCTTGATTAATTCAAGGACTTCTAATTATGTCTTACAACTAGAAAACATAATTAAAGTAACTAAAGTAGTTATGAATGCAATCTCTTGAGTTTAATAGTAATTTCAAGTTAATTTCATACTTTAAAATTATGATTATTATTATTTAACCACAATTAGATTGACTAAAACATGTAGTCAAAATGTTGAAGTAACATTACATTATATAATGACATTTGAATGCAATAGGACAACAAACATCTTATATGTTTAAGTCCTAGTAGATTTATTAGTTTTCTTACCTTGTGGTCAAAAGAAACCAATAATATGTTGTTCCTTGCACACACTTTAAGATATTCTCCTACTGTGTGTAAATACAACATCATATAATAAAAAAAAGAAGAAGACAAACAACACAACATGTGCTTGATTGTGTAAACAATATGATAATGTCATAGATATTACAAGTAGATTTAGAACCATAATGTTTAATAAGGAATTGTGGATTATTATTCTATAGATAACGTTTCGGAAAGCAACACTCATAAAGGCAACGTGTTATCTAATAAAATAAAATGAAATTTTCCTTTAAGCAATGGGCTTTCATATTCGGAAAGTAATGAATTATTTCAAAGCATATTCGAAATAATATGGGTGACTGACAAGGAAATGAATCTCGTAGCTCCCACTGAAATTTGTAACATTACATGAATGTCATTTCAGTAATAAAAACGCAATGCTACCCACTGTGATTTGTCACTAGTAGAGTTACATTACTAGTAGAAAGCAAATAGCAATTTATTAACTTTCCAATTCTCTTATAATGCCTATAAGTAGCAATGTACTTAGGCATTGAATAGAGTATATGAAGTTCTACTTATGTAGATGAGGGACTAGCCATTCATGCTTTTATTTAACTTGAATATGAGCACGCAATTCCTCCTTTATCGTTTACATAGCCACAATGGTATTTAGCACTTTAAAGAATGTGAGTCTAAGAAAAAGCATCTACAAATATTGCAAAGAAATTCTTACTCATTGTGGTTTAAACTCATACATCGTGACAAGTACAAGATGTCATTATTTGGTAGCTATAGACAAAATTGTCTCTAGTTACACAAATATTTTATCTTTCAATTATTTAATGACCGAAAAAGGGTAATGAAAAATCGTAAGCGAGTTTAAATATAATTGAGGAAAAATTCAATTATAACCCTATGTTAGTTTCGTCAACTAAGGAGAAAAGATAGGAGTTAGTGTCACTCTTCTTACCAGGAAAAGAGACTATGTTTGTCTTTTTAAAGAAAAGCAAACTTTTGTTTACGAATTATATTATAGCAACACAATTAATCAGAACATAGAAAGTTTAATTTTAGTATTTTTGATAATTAAATTCTTAATAGAATTAACTACACAATTAATTACTAATTAAGACTAAGATCCAACTTGACCTCACACTTGTTAACCAGAGGCCTGACCAGTGAGAAAACAAGTAGGGCAAGTGGTAAACGTCGATCGTTAATTACATAAAAATGCAACCCATAGACTTATGAGACCGGTCAAGACATTAATCGACAAGTAATAATGTCAAGAGCATGTTTAGTTCTCATCTTATGCCTCTGGTCCAAGGTCTGTGGCCAAGCATACTCAAATAAAGGTACGACCAAGCAAGAACATGCAAAAATCGCCAGAGGTCTGACTAGTGAGCAAAATTCGCCATGGGTTTGAAATGACCCTGAAGTTTGACCAGATAGGCCAAACCAACTGCACGTGTTCTTGGTTGGGTGGCATTGACATAAATTGTCAAAGGGGTATGCACATAAATGTGTTAAAAACGTGTACAAAGAGGCATGCAAAACAACTTATGTAGCATAATTTTTTAAAAACCATAATAATGACACTGTATGACATGCAATAGTTATAACACCCGTGTTTTCAAGTCAATGACGATGTCGATAAATATACTATTTATTTTTAGTGTATTGTACGTATTTGCTTTTAATTTCATTTATTAAGTAAAATCGCGTAAGCTAAAAATATTAGCGTTCAATGTAAACGGGCATCAAACAATTAAAACGTTTTAATCAACCAAGTAAAATCAATATTTGAGAATAATATATGGTCCTTTGAGTTCAATTTATTTTTGATACGGGATACGTAAAGTGTATACGTTTCGCGATAAATTAAGTTTAGGCATTCCCGGAACCACAAAAATAATTCTACGCTTCAACAAATACCCACCATTGTACCCAATACCCAAAATTTTATTAAACTTTACCCAATTTAATATCATATGTCACTTTGTACACAAGAAAAACCAACCAAGACATAAACATGTACAAATGAACACTTTTATACAAAATCTACAAGTTATAACTTACATATAATTCACTAGATACTTTGTAAATATCAAATGGCATACAACACACATGGGGACATAGAGCACACAAACTACCCAAGTTGGTCTTGTACTTCATATCTTCATTAAACCTATTCATGTTATGTTCCACGTTGACCATAAACCTTCCTAAAAACCCTCCCCTTTGTCCCAAGATGCCTATTACACATTTGACCACCTTTCTTATATCATATATACATGTATTCAAGGAGAGATAACACACACATGCAAAACACTTAACCAAAAATCAATATAAATCAATATTGTTCTCCCTTTTCTCTCTTGTTAGGCTACGACAACAAACACCCCTTATAAATAATCCATACAAATTTTTCTACAACATATACAAGCCATCACACATCATTCCTAAGATATACTAAGGTATTTGCAAGCCTTGGTTAACCATTTGCAAGTGTTGAAGCAAGAAAGAACCATGAAGCTAGGGTTTTAAATTGGAAAATTAGGGTTTTCATTCTTGCTAGCTTGGGTTTAAAGTCTAAACAAGGGGTTTAGCACATATTTATTCATCATCATTGTTCATCATAAGGTTATCTAAATATCTTTATAAACTTACATTTGTTATTTTATGCATATATGGGTTCTATATACTGAAATCACCATTAGGATGCTTTTGAACATGTAAAAAAAGGATTTTTACTTGTTGTCATTGTTTTGTACACTTTTACATAATATATGTTGTTGTTAACATCATGTTAAAATAGATACATAAGTGTTTTACACTCTTGGTTAAGCATAAAAAGTGTATGTACAAGATTAGGGTTTTTAAGGTTTATTTAAAAAGCTACAAGTAAAAGTGTTGTAAATAACTTACTAATCTTGTTAATCTTGTTTCATGGACTTTTGTTTATGTTATATGAATACTAAAATAAGGTTATAATGGAGTATACCTCTTGTACACACTTGGATAATGTATAAAAAGTTCATATGTAAACTTGTAAAATTAGTGTTTCTTTAATTAAGTTTTTGATTAAAAGTAGAGATTAAAGAACCTTGTATAACTTGGACCAATGAACACACTTATGGACTTATAGTGCACTTTATTATATATAGACATATGATATAAAGTGAGGTGGAAAGAACTTGTGGTAAATTTACAAAGTGTAAAAAGTCATAAAACAAAGCCTTAGTATAAAAATATACATATAGAACATAAAGGCTGTTTGATTTCGAATTCAAAATAGTGATTTGGTTTTTATAAAGATAATACACCTCACTAAGACTACGATTCCAAAAAGATAAGAAACTCGAAAAACGATTAATAAACGAAAAAAGATACGCTAATTACGAGTTTTATACCTTAATTAAATGGGTTAATATAAAATAACTTTTAATATAAATTAACAAAACAGAAAGTTTGAGATGATTTTAAACAGTTAATACACAATTCAGGAATACGAAATGATAAGAACATAATTTTTTGATTAAAAAAACGAAGAAGTTATGAATTTCGCGATTTTATATACTTAAAATGTATAAAAATACTTTTATAAAAGTTACTGTTCATGACAGAAACATTTATTTTTGTAAACTCTATAATAAATAGAACTTTCAATACGAGAACATGCTAGAAAGAAGCGCAAAAAACTGAACTATTACAATAAAATACGACGACTACTGGGTTTTTACGATAACTAAAACCATAACGAATAAAACTTTTATAAACTGGTGTGAACATAAAAATTACGTTCATCAGGGGACTAAAATTATGAAAATTATCATATATTAAATACTCGTCCTTAATGACAAAACGTGGACATAAAAACGCAAAAAAACGGACATGAAACGCGAAAGTAACGCCAGTATTTACTACACAAACGGAAATTATAAACTTTTTAAACTTATTAAACACACACATTTGACCAAAACAATTAATGATGATTAGCTATAATAGAGATGATATATGGAAAGTAGATACCGCAATGAGCGATTAGTACTTTATACGACCTAATATAAATAGGTTGCATCTTGACATTTGCAAGAACAGCATTAATTGTGATATACTTGATAACGCCTCACAGTCCAAGTGAAGTTCATAGGCCCCACGTTTTGAACATGATATTGTTTTACAAGTATTTGGGGAGAAACAGCAATGTTTTTATAATTAGACACAAGGGGTTTAAGTTTTATATATATGATTACTAGTAGCCCTAAGTAGCGATAACCCAAGTTGAGCCCATTAAGTTTATTCATAACCGTCAATTGTTGAGTGTGACGCGAATGTATAAATATATCTAGTAGGGATTGACATCCCCGTATCGGAGGATTAGCTATCACTGGGCAAACGAACGTATACCATGTCAAACATAGGATGTTGTCGGGATAGAACACACATCACGGGTAATGGTAGGCCATTTATATGGTATTCATTTATGTCGAGCTTTCAGTGTCATGAGCTTAGAGCAACGTAATTACATTTATATGATGTCTGCATCTGTTGCATTATCATACACTTGGGAAATCTTGTGGTCCTACAATATACGATTTATCAAACCTATGAATTCACCAACATTATTGTTGACGTTTTAAAGCAATGTTTTTTAAGAGATCAGTAAGCATAAGGTGCCAAGGATACATTGGTGATTTTGTTTTGGGATGTCATGCTAAAGATATGGTTGCATTATGTTTTGGGAAACTTCATGTTTGTGAACCAGTATCTTTGTAATAATAACAATAACAAGTTTAATAGCTTCGGCTATTGTATCAAACATTTGTTAACATCCACTGTATCATTATACAATGACTACTTGGATCGTCTATATATATCTTGTGTTATTATATGAAAGTAACACGCCTCGGAATTCCTTATTCCGCTGCGACCCAATTTGGGGTGTACAGATTGTGTAATCAAAGAGCCAAGGTTATAGAGATCCAGGTCAAATGTATTTGCTGGACTATAATCGTTTTCCAAACCTCGAATTCATACAAAGGGTTTTTACACGGGACATACATCAGGTATTACATTCATGCATACACGAACTTTGTATTTCATGTTGGTTGGACTAGATGCATTCATAAATGGATATAAAATGTTATAAAATAAATGTAAATTACTATAAGGAGTCTTATACTTAAAATACTAAATAAGCTAATTTGAATTTTCATATTCATCATGTCAGATTCGCTGAAATCTGGTGTGTACATACACGGAGTGTTTTTCCAGCCCATTTGAGGGTAAATCATACATAGGAGTCACCGAAGCTTATGATCACGAGATACCTTAAGCTCCCTTGGATGCCAGAGGACCATACGTGGAGCCGCTCTTCAGGCCCCACCATTTTCCAAATAACGTGCCTACCCTGAAGGAGCCAGAGAAGCAACCACCTTCGCCAGATTTATGTCCAGGCCTCAAATGCATGCTGATGATGAGATTGTTGCTGAGGATCAGCCATATGCTGAGGATGCCTCACCCATTGCTCAGTCACCTGACTATGTCCCGGAGTCCGATCCTAAGGCGGACCCGGAGGAGAATGACGATGAGGACCCCGAGGAGGATCCTGTTGACTATCCTGCTGATGGAGGAGATGACGAAGACGATAAGGATGTGCCATCAGAGGAGGATGAGGATGATGATGTTGACATAGAGTCTGATGAGAGGAGGATGAGCACGCCAGCTCCCTAGCCGACTCTTGAAGTTGTTAGCTTACCAACTACTGATTCAGAGCCCCATCTGCGGAGGAGAACAAGAGCCTTCGAAGGACTGATGAGTTCTGCGGCCACACCACCATCACACCCGCACTATGTGTGACAACTAGGATTTCTATTCCAGCTCCAGTACCTACACCAGTATGGTCTGATGCAGAGGTCGGCCATGAGCTTCTCGCAATATCTACTCCACCATCAATCACCGCTCTTCCAATTATCTTTACCACCAATCCCATATACCTTCTCCACCACTACCAGTATCACACCAATGCCTGTGATTATCTCCATCACCCACCATCCTAGCCCCTATCATTCATGGGCTATCGAGCTGCTAATAATCCGGCTTGAGAGCCGAGGCCGCATCTACTTCCCATTCTCTACCATTACCACAACCCTTCACACTATCCCACACCAGATCAGATGCACCATCATCAGGGATACCACCACCCTTGCCCATATCAGTTCCTACTTCATCACCACCATTGCTACTACCCTCTACTAGTCGTAGGGAGGACTTACCCATGTAACCTTACCACCACAGAAGAGGTTACGTATCGCTCTTGGTCTTGAGATACGAGGTAGGATAGCAGCTCATCTTGCTGCTAAACTTGCAAGACCGGCTAGAGGTCTATGCAGACTATGGATTTGTAGCAACTAAAATATGGATCACGACTCGTGGGATGAGAATAGTGAAACCGCTGCAAAAAAAAAAGGGAAGACAAAAAGAAAAAGAGCAAAAGCAAGAAAAAACAAGCAGAAAAAAAGAAAAAAATAAGGAAAAAAAAGAAAGATAGAAAGAGAAAAAATGAAAAAGAAAAGAAAGGAAAAAAGAACGAAAAATAAAAAAGAAAGGGGGGGCACCAGTTATTTATAGAACACGAGATGTCGACATATGACAGCATTGATGACTAGGGTTAGGCAAGACACGGATGAGATTTATATATCTGAGGTAAGACGATGAAGCAAGTCAGAGAACAGCTATTGGCTGGTCGCTCAAATATTTTGTTTAAGACAGACGAGCACATGTATATATAGGTCATCTGATAGAGAAAGAGGCTAAGATTGTCACGAAGGCTTAGAGCGATCGAAATGATGCGAGTGAATCATGCCCGGCGTGAAGAAGAATGTCACTAAGTACGCACTTACCGGTACTGGGTCAATGTCAGAGATTAGAGAGTTGCCATGATGGTTGATCACAGGAACCGGTTTGACATATCAAGAATAGGCTAAAGGCATACCATAGGAGATCTGCAGAGATGAGAGAGTTGAGGACAGCTAATCATACCCAACAACAACAGCTTATACAGACATTGATAGTGATGCAGTCATTACAGTGATAAGTGGACCACACACTGGGACAGGTGACAGCACTAACAGGATTAGGTGTTACGACGCACTACAGGGACAGCAGGGACCCGCTGGAGGTCCTGCACAGCCAGAGCTGCCAGAGGAGGCTGGTAGCAGTTCATAGATTAGATCATGTTATGGCTAGTCATTTTGTATATAGCCTACTAAGTATTAATAAACGGGGTTCAATCCCAGCTAGGAATTGCTTTAGGTTGTTATGTTTATTTTGTAACCTATGATCATTTTGTATCTGAACCATTCATGTATGTTTTCCAATTTATATATGGAATGGTTGTATTATGTCACGTCTATAATCGAATTTGTTTATGAATGAATGTCGATTTGGTTATATCATTGTTGATTACAATTCAGTTGTATATTTCACTGTGTGATGTGATCTCACTTTATTTATCATGTATTATGTCATGTCATGGTTATGATTTTATGAAATCTAACGGGTATTGTATTTTCTTGTGATTGAAGAAAATGGCACCAAAACGAGCCACAAGGTCAACACCGGTCACAACAACCCCAGCCCCAACAGCAACCACCACCACATCGGTCACTAATGCCCAACCGCAGACAATGATTGACCAAGGTGTCACTGCTGCTTTGGCAACATGTGATGCAAACAAGAATGGCGATGACAACCATACTTCAGGAACGGGTGGCAGAAGGACTGAACGCGTTGTTCGAGAGTACACTTACCAAGACTTTATGAAGTGCAAACCTCTATATTTCAAAGGCACTGAGGGAGTTGTTGAATTAACTCAATGGTTCGAAATGGATGGAGTCTGTTTTCCCCCGCATAAGTAAATGCACTGTGGAAAATCATATTACGTTTTCCACTTGTACTCTTACTAGCAGGTGCTCTTTACATGGTGGGGAATTCCATGTTATGACTGTCAGTCATGATGTTGCATATGCAATGACTTGGGCCGATCTGAGAAAGAAAATGACTGACAAGTAATGTCCAAGGAATGAGATGAAAAAGCTCGAGGCTGAATTGTAGAATTTAAAAGTGAAGGGTACTGATGTGATAGGGTACAACCAACGTTTCCAAGAACTAGCACTGCTGTGTGTTAGGATGTTTCCTGAGGAGTCTGACAAGATTGAAAGGTACGTCGTACGGATTGCCCAACAGATCATGGAATATTGTAGCATAAAGAGCCAAAATCCATGCAAGAGGCTGTTGAAATGGCCACTGAACTAATAGATAAGAAAGTCAGCACCATTGCTGAAAGACAGGCTGAGAAGAAAAGGAAGTTTGAAAACACTTCTCGAAACAATGAAAACCAACAACAACATAACAAGAGGCAGAACACTGGCAGGGCTTATACTACAGGAAATGGTGAAAAGAAGCCATATGAGGGATCTAAACACCTATGCGCTAAATGAAACTATCACCATGACGGTCCGTGTGCTCCAAAATGCCACAAATGCAACAAATTTGGCCATTTTGCCCGTGACTGTAGGAGTGCGGGAAATGCCAACAATGCTAACAATCAGAGGGGCACTGGGTCAGGCCAGAAACCTACTTGCTTCGAGTGTGGAGTTCAAGGACACTTCAAGAGGGAATGTCCAAAGCTGAAGAACAACAAAAACCGTGGAAATCAAGTTGGTAATGACAGGGCTCCAGCCAAAGTGTATGCGGTGGGACATGCAGGGACAAACCCAGACTCCAACGTCGTGACAGGTACGTTCCTTCTCAACAACCGCTATGCTTCTATATTATTTGATACTGGTGCCGATAGGAGTTTTGTGTCTACTGCATTTAGTTCCATCAAATAGATATCACACCAAACTACCTAATTCACTATTATGATGTCAAACTAGCTGACGGGAGAATAATTAGGTTAAACACTATCCTTAGGGGTTGCACATTAAATCTCCTGAACCACCCATTCAACATAAATTTAATGCCCGTAGAACTTGGTAGTTTCGACGCTATAATTGGTATGGATTGGTTGGCAAAGTACCAAGCAATCATTGTGTGTGCCGAGAAGATCGTTCGTATCCCCTGGGGAAATGAAACATTAATTGTTCACGGTGACGGAAGCAACCGGGGACACGAGGCTCGTCTGCACATTATCTTGTACTCCAAAACACAAGAATACATGCTAAAAGGATGTCCAGTCTTTTTGGCACATGTTACTACAAAGGAGGTTGAAGACAAGTCAGAGAAGAAGCGACTTGAGGATGTACCAATAGTTCAAGATTTTCCTAAATATTTTTCCTAGGACTTGTTGTCTTCCTCGACTCGACAAGTGGAATTTCAAATCGATTTGATACCTGGTGTTGCACCCGTAGCGTGGCGCCATATCGATTGCACCGTTCCGAAATGAAAGAGTTTGTCGTGAGCAACTAAAAGAACTATCTGACAAAGGCTTTATAAGACCTAGTTCCTCACTCTGGGGAGCTCCGGTCTTGTTTGTCAAGAAGAAGGACGGATTGTTTCGAATGTGCATTGATTACCGAGAATTGAATAAACTGGCGGTAAAGAACTGTTATCCGCTCCCAAGAATTGATGATTTATTTGATCAGCTTCAAGGGTCGAGTGTCTACTCGAAGATTCGACCTATATGGTCGGGATATCACAACTGAGGGTTTCAAGAAAAGACATTTCGAAACTAGCTTGTAGATACCCGTTAACGGCCTATTAGAATTTCAATTTATGCCCGTTTGTTTTTGATCAAAACGCACCTGCCGTATTCATGGACCTTATGAATCGGGTGTGCAAACCATATTTGGATAAATTCTTGATTGTCTTTATTGACGATATTCTGATATATTCAAAGAACAAGCAAGAACACGAAGAGCACCTTAAGCTAATCTTAGAATTGCTTAAGAAAGAGGAGTTGTATGCCAAATTTTCCAAGTGTAAATTTTGGATTCCCAAAGTACAGTTCCTTGGTCACGTGATTGATAGTGAGGGCATTCACGTGGATTGGTGCACAAGCACAACTTCTGCTTTAAACAGTTGAAAAGATGTTTCTTGTTTATCACCTCACTCAAACTTGACCTTCTTCTGGGTGAGCTTGGTCATCGCCAAACCGATGACCAAGCTCACCCAGAAGAAGGTCAAGTTTGAGTGGGGTGATAAACAAGAAGCAGCTTTTCAACTGTTGAAGCAGAAGTTGTGCAGTGCACCAATCACTTTGACTGCCCTCATTATCAATCACGTGACCAGGAACTATACTTTGGGAATCCAAAATTTTTTTATTTTTTATATTTTTATACAAACTTGGAAAATTTGGCATACAACTCCTGTTTCTTAAGCAATTCTAAGATTAGCTTAAGGTGCTCTTCGTGTTCTTGCTTGTTTTTTGAATATATCAGAATATCATCAATAAAGACAATTATGAATTTATCCAAATATGGTTTGCACACCCAATTCATAAGGTCCATGAATACGGTAGGTCCTTTTGGTCAAAACAAACAATCATAACTTGAATTTCATAATGGCCGTAACGGGTTCTAAAAGCAGTCTTCGAAATGTCTTTTTCTTGAACCCTCAGTTGGTGATAACCCGACCTTAGGTCGATCTTCGAGTAGACACTCGACCCTTGAAGCTGATCAAATAAATCATCAATTCTTGGGAGCGGATAACGGTTCTTCACCGTCAGTTTATTCAATTCCCGGTAATCAATGCACATTCGAAACGATCCGTCCTTCTTCTTGACAAACAAGACCAGAGCTCCCCAGGGTGAGGAACTTAGGTCCCCCCCCCCCCCCCCCCCACCCCCCCCTCCCCCCCCCCCCCCCCCCCCCCCCCCCCCCCCCCCCCCCCCCCCCCCCCCCCCCCCCCCCCCCCCACCCCCCACCCTTAAAAGCCTTTTGTCATATAGTTCTTTTTGTTACTAGACCCTGCTCCACAACTCTTTCATTTCGGAAGGTGCCAATCGTGATAAGGCGACCGAGCTACGGTGCAACACCAGAACAAATCGATTTAAATTCCACATGTCGAGCGGAGGAAGACCCAACATCCTCAGGAAATCCCTTTAGGAAAACTCAAAAAAAAATACTATGGAACATTCCTCAAGTCGCTTCTTCTCCGACTTGTCTTCAACCTCCTTTGTAGTAACATGTGCCAAAAAGACTGGACATCCTTTTAGCATGTATTCTTGTGTTTTGGAGTACGAGATAATGTGCAGACGAGCCTCGTGTCCCCGGTTGCTTCCGTCACCGTGAACAATTAATGTTTCATTTCCCTAGGGGATACGAACGATCTTCTCGGCACACACAATGATTGCTTGGTACTTTGCCAACCAATCCATACCAATTATAGCGTCGAAACTACCAAGTTCTACGGGCATTAAATTTATGTTGAATGGGTGGTTCAGGAGATTTAATGTGCAACCCCTAAGGATAGTGTTTAACCCAATTATTCTCCCGTCAGCTAGTGTCGCCATCCATAAGTAGTGATCTAAGGTAGATGGTGTGATATCAATTTGGGAACTAAATGCAGTAGACACAAAACTCCTATCGGCACCAGTATCAAATAATATAGAAGCATAGCGGTTGTTGAGAAGGAACGTACCCGTCACGACGTTGGAGTCTGGGTTTGTCCCTGCATGTCCCACCGCATACACTTTGGCTGGAGCCCTGTCATTACCAACTGATTTCCAAGGTTTTTGTTGTTCTTCAGCTTTGGACATTCCCTCTTGAAATGTCCTTGAACTCTACACTCGAAGTAAGTAGGTTTTCTGGCCTGACCTAGAGGCCTCTCTGATTTGTATAGCATTGTTGGCATTTCCCGCACTCCTACAGTCACGGGCAAAATGGCCAAATTTGTTGCATTTGTGGCATTTTGGAGCACACGGACCGTCGTGGTGATAGTTGCATTAGCGCATAAGAGTTAGATCCCTCGTATGGCTTCTTTTTTCACCATCCTGCAGTATAAAGCCCTGCCAGTGGTTCTGCCCTTGTTTATGTTGGTTGTTGTTTTCATTGTTTTTCGAGAAGTGTTTTTCTCAAACTTCCTTTTCTTCTCAGCCTGCAATCACAATGGTGCTGCCTTTCTTATCTATTAGTTTCAGTGGCATTTCACATGCCCTTGCAGGTTTTGGCTTTGATGCTACAATATTTCCATGGATCATGTCGGGCAATCCGCCGACGTACCTTTCAATCTTGTCAGACTCCTCAGGAAACGCCTAACACACACATGCTAGTTCTTGAAACTGTTGGTTGACCCCTAATCACATCATACCCTCACTTTGTAAATTCTACAATTCAGCTCGAGCTTTCATCTCATTCCTGACATTACTTGTCATCATTTTCATTTCTCAGATCGGCCCCAAGTCATTGCAATATGCAACAACATGATGACAGTCATAACTGGGAAATTCCACATTGTTAGAGCACCTCTAAAGAGTTACAAGTGGAAAACTTAATCTGATTCCACAGAGCAGTTGCTTATGCAGAAAACAGTCTCCATCCTTCGAACCATTGAGTTAATTCAACAACTCCCTCAGTGCCTTTGAAATAATAGTTTGCACTTCAAAAGGTCTTGTGTAAGTGTACTCTCAACAACCCCCCCCCACGCGTTCAAGTCCTTCTGCCACCCGTTCCTTAAGTATGGTTATCATCGCCTTCGTGTTTGCATCACAGTTGCCAGAAAGCAGCAGATGACACCTTGGTCAATCATTGTCAGCGGTTAGGGCATTAGTGACCAATTGTGGTGGTGGTTGCTGTTGGGGCTGGGTTGTTTTGTGACCGATGTTACCTTGTGGCACGTTTTGGTGCCATTTACTTCAATCACAAGGAAAATACAATACCCGTTAGATTCATAAAATCATAATCAGGAACATGACATATACAGATAAATAAAGTGAGATCACATCACCCAGTGAAATATACAACTAAATTGTAAAATCAACAATGATATAATCAAATCAGACATTCATTCATAAACAAATTCGATTTAACGTGACACAATACAGCCCCATTCCATATATAAATTTGGAAAACAACTGAATGGTTCAGATACAAAATGATCATAATGATTAGTTACAAAATAAACATAACAACCTAAAAGCATTACGAGCCGGATTGAACCCGTAATACTTAGTAGGCTATATACAAAATGACTAGCCATAACATGATCTAATCTATGAACTGCTACCAGCCTCCTCTGGCAGCTCTGGCTGTGCAGGACCTCCAACGGGTCCCTGCTGTCCCTGTAGTGCGGTAAACCTATCCCGTAGTGCTGTCACCTGTCCCTGTAGTGTGGTCACTATCCCTGTAATGACTTTTGCATCACAATCAATGTCTTTATAAGCTGTTGTTTTGGGTATTATTACTGTCCTCGAACTCTCTCATACTACTGCATATCTCCTATTATTCATTTAGCATCACTGAATCACAACCTGTTCCACCTGTGATCAACGATCATGCAACTCGTAGTAATGCTCTGACATCTGACCCAGTACGGTAGTGCGCAGTGACATAACTTCTTCGCGGGCATGATCACTCGCATCCATCGATCGCCTCTAAGCCTCTCGAGACAATCTAGCCTCTATCTCTATCAGATGACGTATATATACATGTGCTCGTCTGTCTCTAAACAACATATTGAGCCGACCAGCCAATAGCTGTCTCTGACTCTGCTCATCGTCTAACCTCGTATAAATCTCATCCGTGTCTTGCCTAACCCTAGTCTCAAATGCTGTCATATGTCGACCCAACTCCGTGTCAGTACTAACTGGTGCCCCCTGCAGGGTCTCAACTATCTCATCCCACGAGTCGGTGATCCCATATCCATAGTAGCTACAAATCCATAGTCTGCCCTAAGACCTCTAGCCGGTCTAGCAGTAGCAGCAGATGAGCTCTATCCTACCTCGTATCTAGGACCAAGAGCGATACCTAACCTCTTCCGAGGTGGTAAGGTAACCTCGGGTCTGTCCTCCCTACGACTAGTAGAGGGTAGTAGCAATGGTGGTGATGAAGTAGGAACTGATATGGGCAAGGGTGGTGGTATCCCTGATGATGGTGCATCTGATCTGGTAGGGGAGAGTATGAAGGGTGGTGGTAATGGTAGAGAATGGGAAGTAGATGCGGCCTCAGCTCTCAGCCGGATCATAGCAGCTCGATAGCCCAATGAACGAATAGGACTAGGAGGTGGTGATGGAGATAACACATGCACTGGTGATGATACTGGTAGTGGTGGAGAAGGTATCTGGGGAAGTGGTGAAGACCATGGGGAGAGCGGTGATGATGGTGGAGTAGATATAGCGAGAAGTCTGGAAACCTCTGCATCAGACCATACTGGTGTAGGTACTGGAGCTGGAATAGAAATCCTAGTTGTCACATGATATAACGGCTCTGTCTCCTCCGCAGATGGGGCCTGATCAGCAGCTGGTAAAGCAACAACTACAGAGTCGGCAGAAGCTGGGTGCTCCTCCTCCTCATCATCCAGACTCTATGTCAACATCATCATCCTCATCCTCCTCTGATGGCACATCCTTATCGTCTTCGTCATCTCCTCCATCAGCAGGATAGTCAACAGGATCCTCCTCGGGGTCCTCATCGTCATTCTCCTCCGGGTCCGCCTTAGGATCGGACTCCGGGACATAGTCAGGTGACTGAGCAGTGGGTGAGGCATCCTCAGCATATGGCTGATCCTAAGCAACAATCTCATCATCAGCATGCTTTGGGCCTGGAACATAATCTGGCGAAGGTGGTGCCTGCTCTGGCTCCTTAGGGCCAGGCACGTAATCTGGAGAGGGTGGGGCCTGAAGAGCGGCCTCCACGTATGGGTCCTCTGGCATCCAAGGCAGCTCAAGGTACTCGTGATCATCGGCTCTCGGTGATCCTATGTCTGATAAACCCTCAAATGGGCTGGAAACCTCCGTGTATGTAACCCCCGATTCATCCGAATCTGACATGACTGAATCTGAAAATTCAAAATAGCTTATATTAGTATTTAATATAAGACTCTTATAGTAATATACATTTATATCATAACATGTATATCAATTATGAATGCATCTAGTCCAACCAACTAATGCAACAAGTAGTGTATGCATGAATGTATGCACATATGTATGTCCCGTGTAAAACCCCTTTGTATGAATTCGATGTTTGAAAACGGTTATAGTCCAGCAAAAACATTTGACCTGGTTCTCTATAACCTTGGCTCTTGATACCAATCTGTAACACCCCCAAATTGGGTCGCAGTGGAATAAGGGTCCGGGGCGTGTTACTTCTCAGATCAATAACACAAGATATATATAGAACGACCAAAAAGTCATTTTAAAACTGATACATTGGATTTAACAAATATTTGATACAAATAGCCCGAAGCTTTAACTTGTTCATTGTTATTATTACAAAGATACTGGTTCACAACACATGAGTTTCCCAAAACATAATGCAACCATATCTTTAGCATGACATCCCAAAACAAAATCACCAATGTATCCTTGGCACCTTATGCTTACTGATCTCCTGAAAAACATTGCTTTAAAACGTCAACAATAATGTTGGTGAATTCATAGGTTTGATAAATCATATATTGTAGGACCACAAGATTTCCCAAGTGTATGATAATGCAACAGATGCAAACATCATATAAATGTAATTACGTTGGGTCCTAAAGCTCATGAACTGAAAACTCGACAGAAATGAAATACCAAATAAATGTGCCTACCTTACCCGTGGATTGGATGTTCTAACCCGCAACATCCTATGTTCGACATGGTATACGTTCGTTTGCCCAGTGATAGCTAATCACCCGAACGGGTGTCAAACCCAATAGATCTATTTATAACATTCGCGCTCACACTCAGCAATTGACAGTTCATGATAATAGGCTCAACTAGGGTTATCGCTACTTAGGCAACACGTAATCATAATATAAAAGTAACCACTTGTGTCCAATTATAAAACATTGCATGTTTCTCACCCCAAAAACTTGTAAAACAAATCATGTAAAACGTGGGCTATGAAACCTTGAGTACGAATATCAAGTATATCACAAATAATGCGTTTCACGCAAATCGTCAGATGCACCTATTTAATTTAAGGTCGTATAAGTACTAATCAGCATTGGGTAACTACTATCAAATATCATTCTATATAGCTAATCCATCGATCTAATTGTTTGGTAAATTGTGTTTAATAAGTTAAAACGTTTATAATTTCCGTTTTAGTAAAACTGGCGTAACTTTCGCGTTTCAAGTCCGTTTTTTGCGTTTCTTATGTCCACGTTTTCGTATTAAGACGAGTTATTAATATTTGATATTTTCATATTTTTAGTCCCCTGATGAACAGTAATTTTTACTGTTCACACCAGTTATAAAGTTATTTTTATAGTTTCTAGTTATCGTAAAACCCGTAGACGTCGTAATTTTAATTGTTTATATTTCCCGGTTATTAGCGATTCCTTTCTAGCACATCTCGTAATTGAAAGTTCTATTTATTTATGAGGTTTACAAAAATTAATGTTTCTGTAATGAACAGTAACTTTTTATAAAAGTATTTTTATACATTTTAAGTATATAAACTCGCGTAATTCATAACTTCTTCGTTTTTAATCAAAAAATTATGATTCTTATCATTTTGGAATCCTAGAAATGTGTATAATCTGTTAAAAACATCAAACTTTCTGTTTTGTATAATTTTTATAAAAGTTATTTTATAAACCCGTTTAATTAACGTATAACTCGTAATTAGCGTATCTTTTTCGTTATTAATCCGTTTTTCGAGTTTCTTATCTTTTTGGAATCGTCGTGAGGTGTATTATCTTTATAAAACATCAAACTCACTATTTGAAATTCGAAATCCAAACAGCCCCTTTATGTTCTATATGTATACTTTTATAAGGCTTGTTTTTATAACTTTTTACCTTTGTAAATTTACCACAAGTCTTCCACCTCACTTTATACCATAAGTCATATATATAATAAAGTCCATAAGTCCATAGTTTGTCCATTTGTCCAAGTTAACAAGGTCTTAATCTCACTTTTAATCAAAACTTATTAAAGAAACCCTAATTTAACAAGTTTACATATGAACTTTTTATACATTAACCAAGTGTGTACAAGAGTTATACTTCCATTATAACCTTATTTTAGTATTCATATAACAGAAACAAAAGTCCATGAAACAAGATTAACAAGATTAGTAAGTTATTTACAACACTTTTACTTGTAGCTTTTTAAATAAACCTTAAAAACCCTAATCTTGTACATACACTTTTTATGCTTAACCAAGAGATGGTAAAACACTTATGTATCGATTAGTAACAAGATTTTTAACAACAACACTATATAAATAAGAAGTGTACAAAACAATGACAACAAGTAAAAATCCATTTTTTACATGTTTAAGAGCATCCTAATGGTGATTTCACTATATAGAGTTCATATATGCATAAAATAACAAATGTAAGTTATAAAGAGATTTAGATAACCTTATGATGAACAATGATATGATAAATATTCTAAACCCCTTGATTATACTTTAATCACTAGCTAGCAATAAAGAAAACCCAATTTTCCCAATTTAAAATCCTGGCTTGCCTTTCTGCATCACACATGCAAATGGTTAATCAGAGGCCTTGCAAATACGTAGTATATCTAGGAATGATGTTGATGTGGCTTGTATATGTTGTAGAAAAATTTTGTATGGATTATTTATGAAGGGTGATAGTTATCGTAGCCTAACAAAAGAAAAGGGAGAACAAAATGATTTTGGTTAAGTGTTTTGAAATGTGTGTGGTTATATCTCCTTGAATACTTGTATATATGATATAAAAAGCTGTCAAATGTGTAAGTATGAAGTCTTGGAGAAAAAAAAAAACAAAGGGAGGTTTCTTTGGAAGGTTATGGTCACATGGAACATAACATGACTAAGTTTTAATGAAGATATAAAGTACAGGACCAACTTGTGTAGTTTGTGTGCTCTATGTCCCCATGTGTGTTATGTATGCTATAGGTTTAGGAGGGGGGAGTGGCTTCTAGAATCTTTAGATAATTACAAAGTAACTAGGAATATATTTAAGTTATAACTTGAAGATTTTGTATAAAAGTGTTCATTTGTACATGTTTATGTCTTGGTTGTTTTTTCTTGTGTACAAAGTGACATATGATATTAACTTGGGTAAAATTTAATAAAACTTTGGGTATCGGTGAACATCGTGGGAGGTAATTGTATTGAAGCGTAGAATAATTTTTGTGGATTTCCGGAAATGCCTAAACTTAAATTTACGCGAAACGTATACACTTTACGTATCCGAGACAAAATAAAATGAACCAAAGACCCATAATTAATCTCAAAATAAATATTTAATACTTGGTTAAATGTAACGTTTAATTGTTTGATGCCCGTTTACATTGAACGCTAATTTTTAGCTTACGCGATTTTACTTAATACATGAAATTAAAAGCAAACGCGTACAACACTAAAAATAAATAGTAGATTTATCGACGTCGTCAATGACTTGAAAACACGGGGTGTTATAACTATGGCATGTCACTACAGTGTCATTATTAAAGGTTTTTAAAAATTAGTGCTACAAAGTTGTTTTGCATGCCTCTTTGTACACGTTTTTAACACATTTATGTTCATACCCCTTTGAAAATTTTAAGTCAATGCCACCTAACCAAGAACACGTGCAGTTGGTTTGGCCTCTCTGGTCAAACCTCAGGGTCATTCCAAACCCATGGCGAATTTTGCTTACTGGTCAGACCTTTGGCCATTTTTGCATGTTCTTGCTTGGTCGACTTAATTTGAGTATGCTTGGCCAGACCTTGGACCAGAGGCATAAGATGAGAACTAAACATGCTCTTGACATTATTACTAACCTTGTCGAATTAATGTCTTGACCGTCTCATAAGTCTATGGTTGCATTTTTATGCAATTAACGATCGTCGTTTACCACTTGCCCTACTTGTTTTCTCACTGTCAGCCTCAGGATTAAACAATGTGAGGTCAAGTTGTGATCTAGTCTTAAATAGTAATTTAATTGGGTAGTTAATTTCTAGATAAAAATTTAATTATCGAAAATACTAAAATTAACTTTCTATGGTCTGATTAATGTGTAGTCTGCAACATACTTCGTAAACCAAAAGTTTTGGATTACTTTGAAAAGACAAACATCTCTCATTTCCTGGTAAGAAGAGTGACACTACTCCCTTAGATTTTCTCCTTAGTAGACAAAACTAACATATGGTTATAATTTGAATTTTCCTCAATTAATTTAAAACTCACATTACTATTTTGCATACACCTTTTTCGGTCATGAAATAATTGAAAGATAAAATATTTGTGTAACTAGAGAACATTTTGTCTATAGCTACCAAATAATGACATCTTGCACTTGTCACGATGTATGAGTTTAAACCGCAATGAGTAAAGAAATTTACTAGCATATTTGCTAGATGCTTTTTCTTAGACTCACATTCTTTAAAGTGCTAAATACCAAATTGTTGCTATGGTAGACTATAAAGGAGTAGTGCGTGCTCATATCAAGTTAAAAGAAAGCAAGAATGGCTATTCCCTCCATCTACATAAGTAAGAACATTTATAATACCTCATGATTGAAAAGTTAAAATTAACCTTGTTAGTGTAACTATAGAAAGGTGAACTTGTTCATGTACCTGTTCTTATTATGCATACATAGATCGTAGAGATATGACCCGTAGTACTTCTCAAAGTAGTATCTAAAGGCATATACTTTCGAGTCTAGAGACAGACGTATCTCTTCATAACTTGGTATTTATTTTGTTCCACATTAAATATTGTGACAACACTATCGTTCATCAATTATCACATTCTATTTTCGGAGGGAGCAAAAGAGACAAAACTCATTCGATAATATATGATTTATAATTCTTTGATATTAGAAAAACATATGTTGTACTAGCCTTAAGGCCCGTCCGTTGAGCGGCTAGCTTTAATTTATTATTTGAAGATATAAAAATGAGAAGTATAATGTAATGTATAAATAACCGAAATGTTAGTTGTTTGTATGTTGACGTGGTTCGTCTTTGTGACGAAACAAAGTTGTTGTCTTGTGATTTATAGTCAGTAATTAAAACGAATGTGTTTTGTTTGTATGTTTATAATAATTATATTTTGCTTGCATAAAATGTGTAATTAAAAAAAGAATTGATAAATTTTATAATGTGATAAAAAATTTAATTTATTTGATTTATTTTGTTTATTTGAATAAAAGTATGACAAAAACTTAATTTAAGAGATATCTTTTATATGTTTTGGGCTAAAGTAAAAAATGTTAAACTTGTGGGTTAAAATGTTAAAATTATCAACTAAGAGTGATAAATACTTACCAAACAGGATTATGTGTTTATCTCACATCAAATATAAAATTTATAATTTCTTTAATTAGGTTATATGATCTTTTTTGTAATTTTCACTACAAAAAAAGGGGCTTTAATGACGACATTTTTTTCTGTCACTATTAAGGGCTTATAGTGACGAGAAAAAACTTGTCATTTAATTTTCGTGACAATGAACAATGCAGTGACGAAATTCGTTCATCACTAGGTCTAATCACGAAAAAATTTCGTCACTGGTCAAAGTTATACAACCAAAATTAAAACTTCCATCTTTCTTTTTTTATCAAGCAATCAAAAATACAAGGACCAAAATTGTCATAATCACTAATTTAAATATTTGGGGATCTGATATAAAACTTCAAAAACTTCCATCTCGTTTCACCAAAATCCCCAAATTACTTTTATTAAATCCACTCTCATTTCACTTATTAAATCCAAATTCCTCACTTCCACTCTCCATAACAACAAAATTACAGATTCATGTCATGACTTCCACTCTCCATAACAAATTCATCATCACTTCCACTCTCCATAACAACAAAATTACAGATTCGGTATCATAATTGTCAGGTTTATTGAAGATTTAGGGTTATTTTGAAGATTTAGGGTTATTTTGAAGATTTCGGTATCATAACAGCTTCTTCCTTTGTTCATTCTGAGATCGTAAGTCTGTCATTTGATTGCAGGCTATAAAGTTTTTGTAAGTGTTACTTTTTTTGTTGTTAAATTTGATTTCCGTTAATTTTCGTTTATGTTACTGTTTAAATTTCGATTCGATTTGATGAAATTAGTGATTATAAGTTTTGCTTATGCGGTTTGATGCAATTAGGGATTATAAGTTTTGGTTAGAATTGTATGTCAGTATGTTAAATTTTTGTAACTGATGTGCTCACTGGATAACTCATGCGATTTTGAAATTATGAGTTTCGATTAGATTTGTTAGAATCGATTTGAACAAGTAGTGGTAAATGTGAAAGTGTATGAGTATGTAATTGTGTTATCCGATAGCTTGTAGTTACTCAGAATAATGTACCATCGGTTGAAGTTTGTATGTAATAGTGTTTTATGGTTGTAACAATAACATGAGACAATTTAAAAGCTAAAAGTGAATTTTGAAAAATGAGTTGTATATTTTTTCCAGGTTTATCGATTTTACCATAAGAAATGGATAAGTCTTGGATGGACATATATGATAGGATAAATGATATAAGATATGAGGCCGGTGTGATAGAGTTCCTAGATTTTGCATACCGTGGCAGAGATGAGTCATTGGCTATTCCATGCCCCTGCAGAAGTTGTAACAATTTTCGTGACAAAAATAGAGAAACTATGTATAATCATTTGATGCAAAATGGAATCACTAGAGGTTACACAACGTGGAATTATCATGGAGAGGAATCGGATGATGATGATGGTGGTGGTGGTGATGATGTGCCATTTGATGGAAGTGATGGAGGTGGCGATGATATGAGTGATGACGACCTTGATGAGATGTTAGATAACATAGGTCAAAGTACTTGGGGTGAAAACTGGCAGACTAGAAGCAACTCTTCCGTTCCCGTTGACAAAAATTTGAACACTCTTCGCAAATTGTTAGATGAATCACATGAAGAGCTTTATGAAGGATGTCAAACTTTTTCAAAGTTTTCTTTTGTTGTTACCATTTTACATTTGAAGACAACTAGTGGTTGGTCAATGAAATCATTTAATGCCACGCTCGATTTATTTAGAAAAGCTTTGCCAGCTCCATCCTTAGTTCCGAAGAACTTTTATGAAGCAAAAAAGTATGTTCGTGATTTGGGGTTCGGAGGAGAGAAAATACATGCATGTGTGAATGACTGCATTCTTTATAGAAATAAGTATGCAAATCACACCCAATGTACAAAGTGTAACGCACCTCGATTTAAGAAAAACGATTCAAAGGTACCACAAAAGGTACTTAGATATTTTCCGCTCATACCTAGGCTTCAAAGGTTGTTTATTGATAAGCAAGTTGCGTCTGATATGAGGTGGCATAAGGAGAAACGAGTTCGTGATGATAATATAGCTAGACATCCTGCGGACACCGAGGCTTGGAAACACCTTGACAAAATCGATCCTCCATTTGCTCGTGATCCACGTAATATACGTTTAGGTTTGGCAACAGACGGATTCAATCCGTTTGGTAACCTAAGCAATCCATATAGCATATGGCCCGTCTTTATTGTTCCATACAACTTACCTCCATGGAAATGCATGAAGGACCCATACATGTTCATGTCAATGTTGATTCCGGGTCCTAAGACACCTGTTAATATTGATGTTTATTTGGAACCTCTAATTGATGAACTTAAGGATTTGTGGGCGGGTGTCGATGCTTATGATGCACTAAGAAAAGAGGATTTTACATTGCGTGCGGCATTGTTGTGGATGATAAATGATTTTCTGGTGTATGGTATGTTTTCTGGTTAGAGCGTCAAGGGTTACAATGCTTGTCCAACGTGTATGGATGAAACTTCATCTCATTATTTGAAATGGGGTAGAAAAGTATGTTACACGGGACATCGAAGATTTTTACCATTGTCACATAAATGGCGAAAGGATAAAATGAATTTTAACGGGTTAGTCGATAATCGGGAACCGATTGCACCTAAATCTGGAGATGAAGTTTTGCATGATATTGAATGTTCCATTGGTGTCTCGCATTCCATGGTTAACAAAAAGAAGCGTAAGTATTTAGAAGGAACAAAAGGATGGAACAAGAAAAGTGTGTTCTTTAATCTTTTGTATTCGTCTAAACTAAAAGTGAGACACAACATTGATATCATGCATGTCGTTAAGAATGTGACAGAAAGTCTAATGGGGACATTATTCAACATAAATGGCAAGACTAAAGACACATGGAAATCTCGTCAAGATGACCGAGGGTTAAAGAAAAGCTTACATCTACAACGATGAGGTGAATCAGTCGTAATTCCTATGGCTTGCTACCATTTGACAAAGGATGAGAAACACAAGATATCAAACTTGCTCATGTCACTCAAATTCCTGGATGGACTTGCCTCAAATATATCTAGGTGCGTAAAAAATGGAGAACTTCAAATGTCACGGATGAAAAGTCACGACTTTCATGTTTTCATTCAACGACTTTTACCTTTATTAATTAGGGGTTCCTTAACAAAGGAGGTTCGGCTCGTGATATATGAACTACGTGAGTTTATCAGGATAATATGCTCACGAACTATGCACCTAGATATCCTTGAGAAACTAGAAGAGAAAATTATTGTCATTTTGTGTAAACTGGAAAGGATGTTTCCTCCTTCGTTCTTCGACATTATGACTCATCTTTTGATCCATTTACCCTATGAAGCAAAGATCTCAGGTCCACCCGAATATCAATGGATGTTCTCATTTGAGAGGTAATCATATTTATCAAATGCCTTAAAACTTCCTAACTGTGTTCATACTAATTACTTTTCGTTTCATTAGGAAAATGCATGTTTTAAAGGGATATATCACAAACAAAGCTCGCCCAGAAGGATGCATAGCTCAAAGATATATAGAAAATGAATGTGTAACATTTTGTTCTATGTATCTCAATGATGTTGACACGGTGTTCTGCAAGAGCGAACGCAACGATGAAATGATATACCCTGGTGGTGAAATTTCTGTTTTCTCAAGTAAAGGACGTCCAATAGGTGGTTACAAAACTTGTGATTTGAGTGAAGCCGAACTAATGAAGATTCATACATACATATTAAATAATTGCCCTAAAATGGGAGAACTTATAAAGTAAGTAAACTTTCTGTATTAAGACATTTATACTTTATTTTTTGGTTATAACTTACTAAATGTTTAATATCTTCAGTGAACACAAAGTTGAACTAGAAGAAGAAAACTTTAACCATGTAAATGAACGTCATGACAAAGAATTTGCCTCATGGCTTCAACAACGTGTAAGAATTACTTTTGAGATTTAAATTTTTCTCGAATTTAAAAATGACAAACCTTGGGTAACCACTAACTTATATGAACTATTTGTTTAGGTGAATACTCATTTACATTCGGTTGCTTCTGAAATTCGGATACTATCCCGTAGACCTTTAAATTCAGTGAATAGTTATAGTGGATGTATGGTGAATGGGTATAAGTTCCACACCCAAACCCGTGAAGAGAATAGGACCTGCCAAAACAGTAGGGTTGTAGTGAGAGGTGACCATGGGTCGAGCATGATTGACTATTTTGGGATTTTACAAGAAGTTTTGGAAGTGGTATACTTAGGAGGAAGTAAAAGAGTGTTAGTATTTAAATGTGAATGGTTTAAGGTTGATAATGCGAATGGACTACAAGTTGACAAAGAATCTGGAAGTATTATTGTTAATACGTCTAGAAAATGGTACGTAGATTAACCGTACATTCTTGCATCCCAAGCTAAACAAGTTTTCTACGTGCCAGATTTAAAATTAGGGAGAAAATGGTATGTGGTGGAAAGAAATGATCCGCGCACGTTGTATAATGTTCCGGTCGAAGAAGGAGCAGAAGCAGAAAGGCATCACGTAGATGAAGTATTTTAGGAAGAAGAGCCACATTTGAATATGCTCGTTGATTCAAATCTAAATCAACCATCCTTAACGAGAGGTTCTGTCCCATTGGAAGTTGTAGATGCATCGACCGCTTATGATGACTCAAAAGATGACGAATTCAGTGATGATGATGATGATGACATTGACTCAACAATATCACTATCTTCTTCTCATGAGGAATCGCCGCTAGATGATTGTTCTAATTCATAATAGATTTTCTTTCATTTTTGTTTCTAACAACAATCGTTCTGTTTCGACCTTTCTGGTTTGTTATTGAACTTTTTTATGGTTTGTTACTGATGATATCATAAATGGTTTTGTGCGTGTTTTGATCATTTTTGCTTACAATATTTGTACCTACTGCCAAAAGTGGTGTTTGGTTACTTTAAGAGCTCTTTAAGATTATTTGATTATTATATTGCTTTTGCTGTTTATTATTGCTAATCTAAAACCTTGGTGTTGTGATATATAGGAACACGGAAATATGAATGCTAGTGGAATTCAGAATAATGAGGAGATGGTGAACCCAAGTCGTCAAAAGTTGAAGCAAAAACGAGGGGAAAAGGTAATGAAATTCTGGGATGTTTGGATGTGTGTTATTTCTGCACTTATTATACTATGGTTACTATGTTCTATAATTAATATACTTTATATGCCTTGATATTTTATATAGGAACACAGAACAATGAATGTTAAGGTAAGTCGAAAGTCGAAGCAAACATTAGGGCAAAACAAGGTAAATGAAATAATATTTATACAAAATAGATCGACTGGATACATTTTATTTATTCATCTCCCCACTTATGTATGTGTTATGTATGTGTAATGTGTTGTTATATAGGAAAAAGGAATGATTAATGCTAGGGGAAGTCAAATAATGAAGGGATGGTGGACCCAAGTCATCAAAAGTTGATGCAAATGCTATGGGAAAACAAGGTAAACTTCTGTTTTACCAATATGCATACACTAACCCCTTCTGTTTTAAAGGGCTATTGTACTTTGTGATCTTTTTTGAGTATTTGTAGTGTCGGGAATTGGATTCACTTAGGTGGTCTGACATGCCTATTTCATTAGGAATAGGAGTGGCAGTTTAGAAGTGGTGGTTTTAGGCGGTCGAGGGGGGGGGTCTAGTAATGGGGTACTTCACTTCACTTTATAAAATTATAAATTGGTAACTTATAAATCACTGTTAGATCTATTCGCAAAAATTGGTTTTTGAGACTAGACAAACTGTTACAGGCCTATCGTGCGACTTGAAAACCACACCAGTTGGCATAAACATTTATCATCTTGTTTGTTGAAAAGGTGTCAAGCCAATCCGTGTTTTGAAAGCCATATGGGTTGCCATATTAGCAGGCAGCATCATATTATGCTTTTAGGGCACACAATCTCAAACACCGTCTTTCACTTACGGGTTAGGGGGCGTAAGGTATTGCATTCACAAACTGATTGTCATATAATCCCATATTAGCAGGTAGCATCATACCACTGAGCAGACATAACTATTTTAGTGTTAATTTGAAGATTTACATGTGTTCCCTTCATACAAAACATCTTTCTTAATACTTCTTATGAATTTGGTTCTGTGATCCTTGAACTGTAATTTTTGAATAGGATGCCCTCCTGTACACTAGTTAGTTATACGCTTATAGTGATCTGCATATTACTAGTACCAAATCCAAAACATTACCCAAAAGTTATTAACCTCAAGTAAAATTCTTACATATAGATTCATATTCGTGGTTATGAACTCAGAAAGGATAGTTACTGTCACATGCAATGATAAGCAATATGAGGAGATGCTAGTGGAATTCAGAATAACGAGGAGATGGTAAACCATTGTATACTAACCTTAAGTAATCTTTATCTATATTTGATCACATGTTATACTAGTTTTGTATGCAGGGACTACAACTAGTTGGAAATCAGGAACAAAGAAAGATCAATGCTAGTGGAATTCAGAATAATGAGGAGATGGTGAACCCAAGTCGTCAAAATTTGAAGAAAAAGGTAGGGGAAAACCAGGTATTAGACCGATACGTTGCATCAGAACATGTCAACTTGTCAGAATTACTAGCATTGGTTATAAGTTCTATAGTAATTCTAAATCGTGTTGATATAAATATCTTCAATGTTACAATCGAAGTTACAGTTTTGATCTTTTGATGGGAAAAAATAAGTAGATTATGCAAAACAGATTAGAAGTTAGTATCAGCTACTTATCCTGTCTCAAGTCTAGTTCTCAAGATACAAATGAATTTTAGGAAATTGTTTACTAACCATAAGTAATCTTTCTCTATATTTGATCACATGTTATACTATTTCTGTATGCAGGGACTACCACTAGTTGGAAATCAGGAACAAAGAAAGATCAATGCTAGTGGAATTCAGAATAATGAGGAGATGGTGAACCCAAGTCGTCAAAATTTAAAGCAAAAGGTAGGGGAAAATCAGGTATTAGACCGATACGTTGCATCAGAACATGTTAACTTTTCAGAATTACTAGCATTGGTTATAAGTTCTGTAGTAATTCTAAATCGTGTTGATATAAATATCTTCAATGTTACAATCAAAGTTACAATTTTGATCTTTTGATGGGCAAAAATGTAGATTCAGCAAAATAGATTAGAAGTTAGTATCAGCTACTTACCCTGTCTCAAGTCTTGTTCTCTTGAAGTTCTCAAGATATAAATGAATTTTAGGAAATTGTTTACTAACCATAAGTAATCTTTCTCTATATTTGATTACATGTTATACTATTTCTGTATGCAGGGACTACCACTAGTTGGAAATCAGGAACAAAGAAAGATCAATGCTAGTGGAATTCAGAATAATGAGGAGATGGTGAACCCAAGTCGTCAAAATTTAAAGTAAAAGGTAGGGGAAAACTAGGTATTAAACCGATACGTTGCATCAGAACATGTCAACTTGTTAGAATTACTAGCATTGGTTATAAGTTATGTAGTAATTCTAAATCGTGACGATCTAAGAAGCTATTTATAGAACTGTTTTGGTGTAAAGTCACATGGGCTTCCTCCATGCAATTCATTGTTGTTTACACGATATATTATATTCAAATGCAGATTTCTGATCATTCCATGAAGAGTAAAAACACCTCGAGAATTTGGTATTCTAGGTCTGGACCAAGAAAAGGTGCATTTGAAAGGCTTGATTCGCAAAACCCAAGTACTAATAATGATCGTCACCCTATCAATAAGGAATGTGGCTATTTGTAGTTTCAAGATAAAGAATCGGTTATACATGAAGATAATGTGATAATGGAGAACCTGTATCGGGAAGATCACCAAGAGCATGAAGTTAATTCTCCACAAACTAATACAGTCACTAGTGCTCATCACCAAGAAAACATTGCTTCAAATTCAAATGGTGCGTTTCTTAATCTAAAACTATATGTTTCATTGAATGATAAATTGATTCTTATTTTAACTAAATCTATGTAGGCACAACTATTACTAGGAAGGAATCGAGAGCTTTCAGTGCAAATAGAAAGAGCAGAATGAATCAAAGAAAATTGGTTTTTGAGATTGACGATTGTGCAGGACGTATAGTTAGGGATGATAGCCAAACCTTTATTACCAAGGGTGGATGTGTGGTGCGAGAATGTGCTGTGTTTGATGGAAGAACTTGGAAGAAGCAACCTGATTTGTTGAAACAAGATATCACTAGCAAGACTACGGTAATTTTTTTTTAATAGAACAAGGTTGCAGCAAAATTGATCATTTATTAATGGATTTTGAGCTTTGTTTTTTTGTAGGAACACTCAGATTTTAAATCAACATACCCGCTGATGGCACGTGCTATTAAAACACAGCTAGCGAGCCACCATAAAACTAAGCAATATATATTGCACAATCATTACCTAAGGTACCCTACTAAAGAGGAGGCAACCACACATCCACCAAACAGTGTAAAGGTTGTTGAGTGGGTCCTCCTATGTGATAGGTTTGCGAGCGAAGAGTTTCAAGTTCTAACTCTTCTTATAGATCTATTGATAATTGCAAAATACAATTTAGAAGGCAATCCCAAAGTGGGTTTTTTAGCTACAATAAACCTGATTTATATACCAAAAAAATGGATTGGAAGTGTATAAGTCAGTTGTGGCTACAGTCATACTTATTCATCTTATAAGCCTTTACAAAAAAGATGGATTGGAAGTGTATAAGTCGGTATACTTGTTACTGATTCCTCAACATATCCTTATCTGCTGGACATCCAACTAGAAAAGGTATGGTCTGAAACAAAAGAAAAGATGACATAATATTAGAATGAGATCAAGTCTTATAGTTTGACCATTAGCGAAGTAGTAAACCAGTTACTCAAATGTTTAACATGATGTGCTTAGAGTTGGTAAACCATTTTGGATGCTTATATTTGATACAATCTCATATCTACTATATTTGTTGTTATTTCGGATTCCTCCTTTGATATTTGGACTTGTTTATGTAGTAATATGTTAATGTTGACATATTAAATTAAATAACCTGTTCTTCTACTTTTAATCTCGCAGAAAATAAGCGCTACAAATAAGTAGAACAGAGCTTGTAATGAGGTCCCATCTACTGTTGGCACGAAGTCAGTTACAAGGAGAATTCACGAAGTTAGTTACAAATTAAGAATGTAGAAATACTAGTGCAATTTAAAAAGGTATTATTTGCTTTGGTCATAATTGTTGACTATCATTTGAAACAGAAAAGGAAACGAGGAAAAGAAGTAACGGCGATTGGAGGATACTAGATAGCTCACTATTCAAAGAATAATAAAGCAATGATCAATGATAAGGCCAATAAGATTTGGGTATTTTCTCTACTGTTGCATCTTTGGCACTAAATTCTTTATATTCATCTTAATGCCTAGGTTGTTATAATGACTGCTCTTTTATTATGCAGCTTGATCTACAAAATAAGGATGCTAGTTCTTCATGTACACCGGCTGAGATTTGCATAGAAAAATTGGGTCATATTCCAGGACATATAAGGGGACGGTCAGCTTTTACCAAGCATGTTTTTGAGACTGAAAGTTTAAGAATGGATCTTAATTCAGAAAAGGAAAAGTCAAAGCATTTAGAGAAAGATCATTTGGAATTGAAGGAAAACCATCTCAAACTACAAAATGATCATGTCCGCCTTACAAAAAAGTGGATTATCTATTGAAGCACTTCACTACATGGCAATCTCCAGAACATGTAAGTTCATATCATCTGGCTTTTTGTTTTATCATTTCTGAGGTCAATTCTTTTAAGTTATCAACTGTAAAGGATCTAAGATGTGCCCTAAAGAATGATATTCTACAACCTTATATATGAATTTAAGATGCGCCTTCTTTGTTATCCAAAAGAAATGGCATATAGTTTACTCAATAGGTCAATCATCACTACCCACTAAAGAAGAAAATAATGTTTAGGTTAAAGACATGTGTTTAGAAATGGACTGTTTTGTGGGCAGGATGGTCATGTTTCCTTTGGATGTGTTGGAAGAAGACTATATGTTATCTCAAATTCTTGATGATGCCCCGTTATGATAGTATCCTATGCTTGTATAAAGGTGTAGTTGTACTGGTATTAGAATAACCTTGCAATGAGGAAACGTAGTCAAGTGTTTGCTGATATCCATAGAGTTTTATACCGGTAGAGTTCAATTCAGTAGTGACACCTTTCTTGGACAGATAGTGCTGGATATCTATTTGGTTCTGTCTTAGCAGAGGAAATGTAGCTACTGTTTGGATGAACTGCACTAAGTGATACTGTAGTACAATGTATGCCCCTTTCAGCTAACATTTCAGCAGGTAGCAAATACCACCGAATAGGCCATCATTTAATATAAAGGGGGTGTTTTGGCATATATTCTGTTTAAGGTTTTGAAGAGAAGATTCAGATTTCCGGGATAATATTAATTTTGTGCTTTGAAATTATTATTTTTATGCAGGAGGATTATGATAACTAAGATTATGAAGATTATGATGAAGCTCAAGATGATGGCATGTAGAAGTTTGGATGAAGCTCAAGATTATGATGAAGCTCAGGATTATTTGTATTTTTAGTTAAAGTTTAAATGATAAATCGAATAATTGTTGGACATATGGATCAAGTGATTTCGTATTGTTGAAAACATAAACTATAAATCGAATATTGTTGGACGTATGGATCAAGTGATTTCTTATTGTTGACGACGTATGCTCATCTTTTATAGCTTTTTGTCATTTCTGATCTACAGAATTCTGCAGCCAATATAGAATTGAAAATTGCAAATTGCAAATTGCAGCCAATATAAAATTCTGGAAAGTGAAGACGTATGTCGTTACTATTGGACGTTAAGGTTCGTTAGTTTCTCGTTAGGTTCACCCAATAAGTGACGCCTTTTTTTCGTCACTAATTCCATCAGATAGTGACGATGTTAGCCACTTTTGTGATGAAATTACGTGAAGAAATTTGTTGTCACACACCCGTAAATGACGACTTTAGTTCGTCATTAATTTAGTGTCAAATTCAATTTCGTCATTAATAAATTTGTGACGGAGCTATTGTGACGACAAGTGACGACGTCGATTTTCGTCATTAAACTGGTTTTGTGACGAATTTTCCTCTAATAGTGACGATTTTCCATTCGTCATTAAAGCCATTTTTTCTTGTAGTGAATACTTAATACATTACAAGAAGCTTTTGAGATGGTTGTTGAGGGTAGATTTAATTACTAATATACACATTGAGTGACAAATCCACTGTCGTTTTGACAGTGGGCCACTTTGCTACAGTAACGGGCTTCTATTTTGGGTCAACCCGATTTTAGTTTTTTTTTTAAATTATTTTGTTTTTGTTTTTTTTTTAAAATTTGTATGCACAAAGTAGGAGGGAAAAAAAATATTACAAAAGTTCCGATTTATTCAGATAAAAAAAATACCCGCGGAAACATCTTCGATACCTAATAACTTTAAAATAATCGATATGGTCACAAACGTACAACTCATTATATTAAAAAAAACCCATATAGCAAAAAAAACAACACTTTAAACATGAGGCCAACACATAAGCCATATAAAAAAAAATTATTGCTAGTATACACATTTGTCGACAAACTAGCCTAAAATTCGCATAAAATGTGCCCCAAAATCTGGCCCAAAGTAAAAAAAAAAAAAAACTAGCCCAAAATTAGCCTGAAATATGGCCCAAAGTAAAAAAAAATATACAAAACGGTCCCTCAACTTTTAACTATTTACGATTTTCTTACACAAAAAAATCCCGTAAAAAAATTAACAAAAAAAACACGTCAAGTTTTTATTGTTCACAACTTTTTACATTCATCGGCCCAAATAAAAAGATATCGAACCGTCCCAAAAAAAGAAAATATTCGGGAAAAAATTAACCCGTCCCAACGCAAAAAAAAATTTCCCGAATCATACAAAAAAAGGAAATATCCGGGAAAAATTTAGCCAAAAAATAGCCTATAATCTGGCCCAAAGTAAAAAAAATACAAAACGGACTCTCACCTTTTAACTATTTACGATTTTCTTACACAAAAATTCCCGTAAAAAAATTTACAAAACCGTTCCAAAAAAAGAAAATATTCGGGAAAAAATTAGCTCGTCCCAACGCAATTTTTTTCTCCGAATCATACAAAAAAAATAATATTAAAAATTAGCCCCGCATAACGCATCGCCCAAAAAAAAACTCCCCAAAACGTAAAAAAAATTATTCGGGAAAAAATTTGCCCCGCCGCAACACGCGAGTTCTTTTGCTTGTATATCCTATTAGAGTTCAAATACGACGTCGTATTTGTGTGGCCCAAAAACAATAGCCCAAAAACAAAAACACTATGGCCCAACCTTCCATCTTAATTCTATATATTAGTAGCCGGTTTATTGGGCTTCCAAATTTGGGCCGGCCCATTTTAACCTTTTTTTTAATTTTGTTTCCTCTTAAGTCGGTAATATAAAAAAAATAGCTTGGCAGAAAATAGGGGAAAAAATATTACAAAAGTACCGATTTATTACGACGTCGTATTTGTGTGGCCCAAAAACAATAGCCCAAAAACAAAAACACTATGGCCCAACCTTCCATCTTAATTCTATATATTAGTAGCCGGTTTATTGCCGCTTCCAAATTTGGGCTGGCCCATTTTAACTTTTTTTTTTAATTTTGTTTCCTCTTAAGTCGGTAATATAAAAAAAATAGCTTGTCAGAAAATAGGGGAAACAATATTACAAAAGTATCGATTTATTTAGATAAAAAAATACCTGCGGATACATCTTCGACACCTAATAACTTTAAAATAATCGACAGTGTCACAAACGTCTAACTTTAGATTGCATTAAACGGTATTGTTTTACGTCACTAAAAACCATAAGCCCTATGACACATTTTACCCAAATCCCATAAAATTATATTGAAAAAAAAACATAAATCAAAAATAAAAAAAATCAACATTTAAATATGAGGCCCAACACATAAGCCTATATAAAAAAACAACAAACTATTAAACATGAAACCAAAAAAATAAATTCGCACTAAAAAAAGTAAAATAAAAATTCTTTTTTAAAAAAGTAATAAACCCGCACTGTCATTTAAGACACACGTAATCCTATAAAATTATATTTTAATACAAAAAAAACCATATAGCCAAAAAAGAAACCTTTAAACATGAAGTCCAACACATAAGCCCATATAAGAAAAAAAAAATTAAACATGAGACCGAAAAATAAACCCGCACAAAATACGCTCCGCAGCAACGTGCGGGTAATCCTGCTTGTATTACACATTGAGTGACAAATCCACTGTCGTTTTGACAGTGGGCCACATTGCTACAGTAACGGGCTCCTATTTTGGGCCAGCCCGATTTTGGTTTTTTTTTAATTATTTTGTTTTTGTTTTTTTTTTAAATTTATATGCACAAAGTAGGAGAAAAAAAAATATTACAAAAGTTTCGATTTATTCAGATAAAAAAAATACCCGCGGAAACATCTTCGATACCTAATAAATTTAAAATAATCGATATGTCACAAACGTACAACCCATTATATTAAAAAAAAACCATATAGCAAAAAAAAAACACTTTAAACATGAGGCCCAACACATAAGCCATATAAAAAAAATTATTATTAATATACACATTTGTCGACAAACTAGCCACAAAATTCGCATAAAATGTGGCCCAAAATCTAGCCCAAAGTAAAAAAAAAAAACTAGCCCAAAATTAGCCTGAAATCTGGCCCAAAGTACAAAAAATACAAAACGGTCCCTCAACTTTTAACTATTTACGATTTTCTTACACAAAAAATCCCGTAAAAAATTAACAAAAAAAACACGTCAAGTTTTTATTGTTCACAACTTTTTTACATTCATCGGCCCAAAAAAAAGATATCGAACCGTCCGAAAAAAATAAAATATTCGGGAAAAAATTAACCCGTCCCAACGCAAAAAAAATATTCCCGAATCGTACAAAAAAGAAAATATCCGGGAAAAAATTAGCCCCGCCGCAACGCGCGGGTTCTTTTGCTTGTTGGTATCAATAGTATAGGATGTCACAATAATACAAGTTTCTTTCACTTTTTTTGTACATCTCACAATAAAAGTTGTGTCCATAGGTGTGTAGAGATTTCAGAAGATCCACTTTCAAATTCAAATTAATGTGTATAGTACTATGGTTGGTGTAAGAATTTACTTCTCATTTAACTATATACTAAAGAGCATGAAGGATGAGGACAAAAGCCTGCATTTTTTTCGTGGGCTTAATGTGGCATGTTCTTTTGCTGGTTTGCTCCAGCCCATTTAACTATATACTAAAGAGCATGAAGGATGAGGACAAAAGCCTGCATTTTTTTCGTGGGCTTAATGTGGCATGTTCTTTTGCTGGTTTGCTCCAGCCCATTTTTTTTATAATTTTGTTTAATCTTGGTTAGATACATATATCCACCGTCAACACACATCCACCATCTCAAATACCTCTCTAGATCTTTCTCTTTCACCTAGAAACTTCTCTCTCAGTCTCAAATTCACAGATATGTTATCGCTTCGTCATATAGTATTGCATTTATCAAAGAGAGAAATATCCTGCCCACCGACTTCATCCTTTTACTCGATGCCACCGCTTCATCCTCCTCGGATATATCAAAAGTTTTTTTTCATAAGTTTTATTATTATATGTTAATTTGTGCCTATGTTCAACATTCCTTAATGGTTGATCGATATGTAGAATTAGGGGTTTCAATTTCGTGTTTTTTGTGTCGTAAGATTACCAAAATCATCAAACCGGCCCTATACTGGAGCTTTGTTATCACCGCCTTAAAATATTAGGTATGTAATTCTGGAGTTTAATTTTAGTTTTCGATTTTTGGGATTCCTAATATTGAATATCAAAATTTGGTTTCAAACTTTCATAATTTATGTGGGTAACTAGGAGTCCTTGATTTGATTGTTACTATTTGGTATTGATCAAAATTTTGAAAAAGGAGTAAGTTGTAAAAGAATGTAACTTTGGGTTATGTTTGTATCTTTGTTTCAGAGATTCGAGTTTTAGTTATGGAAGGACGGGATGGTGGAAGAGGGAGAATGAGTAAATAGTAGAGTTTGAGTGCTACATTCAACAGTGCA
>BQNB010054625.1:0-39463 GCA_026074375.1 Tanacetum coccineum | reverse complement strand
CACCCACTTTTATTTTCTTCTTACTTTTTATATTTTCGGAAAGGAAATGTTATTAGTATCCTAAAAATGATGCAAATACACGATAGGCGGGCTAGTTTCATTTAATTATTTAAATATATTATTGTTGAATGTCAATTTAGTGGTGATGGTAAATAATTGTAATTTCTCAATTGAAGTAATGCTATTTAAAAATTTTTAAATTATAACTTGCTATACGACGTTGTTTGTTTTACTAGTTGGGTATTTGCATGTTGTGGTGGCGGTACACGTGTAATCAAATTTTCTGGCGATTGAATATCTTTCGATTATACATTTTCATTATGATAACCTTATCGACGGTGTTGAGTGTCGGTAAGTGTCTGCGCCTATCGGCAATGATGCATAGTATTCGAAAATTAATGTAGCGTAGGTATTCGTGTGTGTTTGTTTTGTTTATCTGTGTGTGTTGTTTAAGTTACATTGTTTAGCGATAATAGTATAATATGATGAAAATTTGATTAATGCTTTATATGTGTCGTATAATATGATGAAAAATCGATTATTATACGTGTATGAATTTCTACGGAAGAAATGAAAATTTTAATTTTATATAGAAATAATGATATCAAGTAAAGAGATGATATTATATTCAAAAATCATACATGAAAAGAAATGTAAAAGTCACAATACATATATTTCATAATTAGTTACACGAGTAATGTCTTACAATAAAAATCTCTGTTAAAAATAAAAAGTGTTAATTATTTAATAATGAATTAGTCTTGTAATAAATAGTATTATTAGTTTTATTTATTATGTAATAAGTCATAGTTGTCTTAAATATTGACCAAGTAGACAAAGTAGGAAGGTAGGAAGATTAGTATAAATACTTCATTAGTATTAGGATTAGAAGAGTTGGCCATTTTTTATTCTTCTCCATTCCCTCTCTTTTTCTCTCTTTTATTGAAAATTGAAAATGTGTAAAAAGTAAACAATCCAGCCTCCTCTCTCATACTCTTAATCCGTCTTTATGATACTTATGCAAACATGACATATAATAAGTGATATTTATCGTCAGGAGAGATCTAGATTGTGTTTTCGTGAATCAAACGTGCGTTAATTGTGTTATTTTCGATCGAACAAGCTTTGGTAAGGATGAATTGTGTAAGTTTCGTATTCCTTAGGCTTTAGATTTACTATTCGACGTGTTTTTGATCTTAAAAAGCATTCAAATTACTTTCGTATACATCAAATAGTAGATTTAAGTGCTTCGATACGAAAGTAATACGTTTAGATTTCAAAATTGATCGAAGAATATTCGTTTTGATAAGTTTCGTATTGTAGAAATTACTTTCGGAAACTATTTTTAGGCGAGAAATTACTTTCGTATCACAATTTTAAAGGTTTCGTATTGTAGAACATACTTTCGGAAACCATTTTTAATTAGTAATTTCACTTTCTTATGACAGTTAAAGGTTTCGGATTATAGAAGTTGTTTTTGAAAAGATAACATTAAATTTATCAATTTAACCGTAAAAAATCAATACTATGAGTTCTATTGTGTTCGATTGAGATTCCTTTGAAAGTTGAGTGTTTAAGAATCTACGAAAGTTGTAGATTGTAGAATTTACAAAAGTTGTGGAAATTGGGAAAATACGAAAGTTAAGGTTTCGTATTGTTGAGCTTTCGGGTAACCGTTCTATTTTGTATCACTGTGGAAGCTTTCGTATTTGAGGTTTCGTAATTCAGGAATCAGGGTTACGGTTTCGGTTTCGTATTCAAAGGTTTCATAATTCTGGTTTCGGTTTCGTACTTCAAGTTTCGTATTCAATGTTTCATATTGAAGGTTTCGTTCACAGTTTCGTATTCAGAGGTTTCGTATTCCAAGTTTCGTACTACAGGTTTCGTAATACAGGGTTGATACTTGAGGTTTCATATTCCAAGTTTCTTATCCAGAGGTTTCATATTACACGTTTCGTATCTAGAAGCTTTCGTATCTAAAGGTTTCGTAATCTAGTGGTTCAGGTTTCGGATATTGGACTTTTGATAATTGAGCTTTCGTATCAAATCAAGGTTTCGTAACTTCAAGATTTCGTACAGTGTGTAATACAAAGTGTAATTGTTGTTAATATTTGATTTCACGATAGCAAGTCTTTATTTCTAAAATGATCCAAAGTTTGCATTGTATTCATTGAATTGCTCAAATATGTCTATTGCAAATCAACAAACACTTGCGGAGTTGGGAGCTGAAAGTAGACCTCCGATATTAGATAAAGGAAGCTATGTGTCATGGGCAAGTCGGTTTTTAAGGTTTCTTGATAACAGAAGGGAAGAAGGATACTTGATGAGGCATTATACTGATAAAGGTCCTTATTTAAGGAAATAGGTTGTTGATCCAAACGATGTTACACAGACAATACTCGAACCAATCAATAAGTTGTCTTAATAACATCAAAAACAGTACTATGCATATATCAAGGTGATGAACTACATTCTTAAAGGAATACCCAATGATATCTACAACTTTGTAGATGCTTGCAAAGATGCTCAAACCATGTGGAACAGGATCAAAATATTGATGCAAGGTACATACATAAGTAGGCAGGAAAGAAACTTAAGGCTCATGAATGACTTTGACAAATTTGTGGCTGAAGATGGTGAATCATTGACGTTCGTGTATGAGAGGTTTTCAACACTCATCAACGTCATGGATTAGAAGGAAGTTACTCCTAAAGAAATATCCATCAACACCAAATTCCTTAACTCATTGCAACCTTGTGGAGCAAATATGTCACCTTGGCTCGTCAAAAATATGTTCTCGAGAAAGAACATTTTGATGTTTTGTATGATTACATGAGTCAATTTGAACCACACATCAAAGCATCTAAAGTAAAGAAAGCTGCAAGGAATCATGATCCATTAGCTTTAGTTGCAAATTCACATGCTCATTCTTCATATTATCATGCAAGTTCATCATACTCTAGTTCAGTACAACCATACTATGTCACTCATCCTTCATCTGTGATTGATAACGATCATGATTATCAAGGGGATATACAAGGAGATTCTCAAGAAGACAAGCTTTCAACTGCAATGATGTTATTAGCACAAGCTATCACTCAACACTACTCAGCTTCAACCAATAATCGTCTTCGTACATCATCAAACACAAGGAATCAAGCTGTGATCCAAGATGGTTGTGTGGATATTCAAAACAATATTATTGGATATGCTGGGAATGGAAACAAGAATGTTGGAAGAACAAACAGGAATCAAGCAACTAATGCAGGAAATGGTCTGGTTCAGAATATTGAAGAATATGATCAGAATGTTCAAAGGGTCCAAAGAACTGAGTCAACTCCGGGAAAGACAAATGTTTAGTGTTACAACTGCAATAGAAGAGGCCACTATGGACTTGATTGTCCAAAACCCAGAGTTCGTGATGCTAAGTATTTCAGGGAACAGATGCTGCTAGCAACAAAAGATGAAGCTGGAGTGCATCTAGATGAAGAGGAAAATAATTTTATGCTCGATAATGCTTATGGAGATAATACGTTGGAAGAGCTAAATGCAGCAGTGATCATGATGGAACGCATTCAACCTACTGATGATAAGTCTGATGCTTAACTGACTTATGATGCTGAATTAATTAGTGAGGTAAATGCATCCCAAATCGATATGATCAATGGATTATTCTCAAAGAATGATCATGAACACTGACATCATGAGAAACTCGAAACTATTATACACACATCTGCTAATGATCAAATTGATTCTGATATCATTTTGATGATCCTTATGTGAACAATAATAGTGGACAAGCTGAACATGGTACAAATGCTCATGATCAACCTTTTCCTGATTTTGAATCCCGTATAAATAATGTTTAAGTAGAAGCTGAAAATCAACGCAAAATGAATATTGAACTACAAAAGTAAAAAGTGTTGCTACAAAGGAAACTTGATACGTGTAAGGAATGTGTTAAAGAATTTGAAAACAAACCAGATCAAATTTTAAATTACAAAGAAGCATATGAGGAGTTGCATAACTAAATAAGTGTTGAAAAGGAACAACTTTACAACGAAAAAGAAGTGATTCAAGATCAGTTTTTAAAATCACGTAATGAAACTTTGAAATAAACAATGAAACTGAATCGTTCAAAAAGGCTTTCAAATCAAGAGAGGAAAAGTATCTTGAGGATATTGTCACATTAGAAGAAAAATCAAATCTCATGATCAAATTGTTTACAAAATGTCACATTCACGTCAAACAATTCATATGCTTGGTAAAAAACCAAATTCATTTTATGATCCACATATGAAAACTGGATTGGGTTATCAGAATCCGAAACGTCTCAAGAAAGCCATTGCAGCACAGCCTAAGATTTATAATGGCAATAGTCTCAACAATAAAAAAGAAAAAAATGATTTACCTGATTATGGGAAACTTTTGAGGAGGCAAAAAAAGTCGATTGAAGATGAAAGATAAAATGATTCCACTTGATTATCCAAAATTAAATGCGCTTTATAAATCATTTGTTCCTTAAACGGAAATTTCTACTGAACAAACTTATTTTTCACATCCTTTTACTTATAATGAATCTCTTGAATCAAGTTCGAAGAAGTCAGACTTACCTCCTAAAAAGATGGCAAATGAGAGTCAGTTGCTGAAACTTTTTGTTAATTTGGACAATGAAATAAAAGAGTTAGGAAAACTCATTAATATGCATCATAAAATGGACAAAGACAGAAGTTTTATCTATGATAATAAAGCTCATATCAGACGCATTTTCACTTTGGAGGTAGTTCCGATTTCAAGAACATTGAATGAATGCCCAAAAGAAATTAAACAGGAGATTACAGTAGAAGTACAAGAGATGTTAAATTTTTTGAGTCAATGGAAAAAAAATTGAGGAGCATTCACAAAAAGATGAACTTTTTCAAAAAGAAATCGATCGACTTTTGAAGCATCCTTAGAAAAAGAAGTTAGGGATTGTGTGCTGATTTCTGTTGAACAACAAAAAAATGAGATGTTGATACTTGAAAAATAAAAAATCTCAAATAACTCCAAAGATATCCAAGAAAATTTGCTTAAACAAATCAAGATTCTTAAAATGATTTTAATAGATCTCAAGCTCAAAGCATTGATTTTGAACTAAAATTGCAACATCAAAAAGAGAAAAATACTTACGATATCTCTTGGAAGTCAAAAATGGCAAAGTTGAATGGTAAAAAACGTGTCGTTAAATGTTCAAGTTGAATCTTTGATCACAGAAAGGGAAAATATAAAACTTGAATATCAAAAGCTTTTCAACTCAACAAAACGACACGGGTTCAACATCAACAGGAAGTCAATGAGTTAATTGAAAATGTCAGCCAAAAGACATATGCTTATGGTGATGTGCGTGCTAAAAATCAAGATCTTTTGATGACAAATTATGAACTCAAAGAAAAGCTTAAAAGTGCTAAAAAGAGAAGAATGTGAACACTAAGTTTGACAAATATGCGACCTTAGGAAAACTACTCTGTGTTACACCGATAAATAAAAACAAAAATTTAAAGGCTAAGATGGTTTCTAAGGTTAAGGTCAAAACAGATAAATCAAACCAGTCAATTCATGTTCTACACCTAAAAATGAGCAACGTCAGAAAAAGAATGCGAATGTAATCGCACGAGGAATGTATAGAGTCGTAAAAACAAAAACACAAATGCCAGTTGCTAAATCTAATATGTTTTCTTCTAATTCCACAGGAGTAGAAAGTTCTAGTAATGTTAGAAGACCAGAGTCTAAGGAAAGTAATTCGATGAAAAGAGTCTTGCTGAACACTAAGTGTGTGTTTGATTGCCACTTAATGAGATGATTAAGCACTGACTAGTATAACTTAATAGGTCAGAGTGTTTGGTCGAAAAATAATTAGTCACTGAATCACAAAAAATGCACTGACCGATTTTGATTGACAAGGCGTGCAAAATCATTCAGTGGGCTACGCATTCCTCTAAATACCCTTTTGATATTTCATTTCTTTCATGAGTTTCATACACATGGTCTCCTCCCACATCTATTTAATTTGAAAAACAATTAAAACTTTATGTTGCAATACTTTATCCTTTCAATATATACTCCGTATATTGCAATAATATTGAATTGGCCAAGTATACTTTTAATAAATATATTTGATATACTTTATACTTTTCATACATATTTTTTAATACGAGAGTTGTTTGATATACTTTATACTTTTAATATATTTTTTTTCTTTTTCACAATATAACAACAAATTTGTTAACATATCAACTTACCCTTATATTATATTTCTTTTTTATATAAAGACATGGTGATGTAAGAGGCCATACCAATTACATATTTTTGGAGTCTTTCTTTTATTCTTATTTTTAACAATATAATATTTTGTAGAATTCTACTTAATTCATTAATTATTACAAAGGTAAAAAACAAAAGCAACGATTGCGTTTCACAATTTGAATCACTATGAATACCGGTTTTAATATTTTTATACAAAGTGTGTATTTTGTTTGGTACAAAATTATACAAAAGGTTAAATTGGTAATTTCAGTATAATTAGATTACTCATTCAGAACAATTATCAAATAATTATTTTCACTCAGAATTAGGTTCACTCAACATATTGGAATCATTCAGCAGCTTTGATTCATTCAGCACTAAATCATATTTTTTTATCAAACAACCCCAATGTAACATCCTGCTCCGATAAAGAGACCAAAAGTCCCATTATGGTGTCATATCAGAACATATAAACGCAAGCGAAAGACTTTATTAAATAAAAATACTAAGTCATGAAACAAAATGACTTCCAAAAGTATTAAATTCCAACAAAGTCTAAATGAAAAGAGATCTTCCGACGAAATAAGTCTTAAACATAAATCCAAACAAGGGAATCTATCAAGGGTCGGCCCTCTAAGAGCTTTCTACTCTCAACACTTAAATCCCAGCTTCCCGCTTATTACCTGCCGCAGGAAAAGAAAACGGGGCTGAGCTAACGCTCAGTGAACATATATAATAATAATGAGGGAAAAAGACAAAAGAATGAATGAAACGAATCATGAGAACTTGCTAAACAAATATCATACAAAATACGAATCGAATGAATAAGAATCAAGAACAACAAAGGAAAGCCCACGAGCTCAGATAAATGTCTAAACATGATACATGAATAGACCTTAAACAGATATAATCAAATAATCACATAATCAAATGTACACAGGTATGCTTTCCCTAATGTACCAAATGTGATATCGAGTGTATAGCACACACACAACTATTCACCTGAACAGAACGAAACAAAGTACCTAGGATGCATCCATACGCTCCCTGCAAAACAAAGTCATATCCATATACACAAGTACAATGATGAGTGTACAACATTTATAATCAATTATAATAAGTGCAAACACAAAAGGGAACGCCGTGGAATAATACAACCGCCTCCAGATAGTGTCTTTGCATTTTGGTGCATCATGCCATCGGTCATGGTACCTCAATGACTAGATACAAATAGCTCGGGCAAGAATTAAAGCCAACGATATAAGTGAAAAGTTTCGAATAATCTAAATATGGAAACGAATCTAGTAACATATTCTAAACAAGAACCAACAGATTCATACAAACGAATATCGAATCAAACAGATTGTCAGTGAATATCAAACGAGTCATGATTACGGATAGCAACTCAAAGGAATATCAAATAGATCAAGTAGCCAAACAAAAGAGAATGAAGTGTCCTTACTAAAAGGACGGAATATCTGTACGAATAACGGAACAGACTAAAGAACCCATAAATCGTAACAATAGTAAAGAGAGGTATGTATCAAGAATATCTGTACGAATAATGGACGGTACTAATGAACCCTTAAATCATAACATTGTAAGAGAGTATGTATCAAGAATATCTATACGACTAACGGAACAGACTAAAGAACCCATAAATCGTAACAATAGTAAAGAGAGGTATGTATCAAGAATATCTGTATGAATAACGAAACGGACTAAAAAACCCATAAATCGTAATGTATCAAGAATATATGTACCTTAACCGAGATAAGCAATCGGAGAGGGAGAGAAATAAACCAAAAGAAAGATGATCACAACACCTTCACGTATCTACAAGAACCAGGTTATCATATATTACTTACCCTTTTTAAGTAGTTGTTACATTTGATCATTACCATAAATAAAGTATACTTTACTGGACCTAATATAGGTTTCAAAATTTTTTAGATTTTGACTACCTTATTTCAAGGTAAAGTTTCCAAATTAAAAGACTCATAAAAAACATCTTCTAAATTTACACCAAAAATCACAGAGGTTCCTTCTTACTGTCTTATACACCCATGATCATTGGTTTAATTTAATTTCCATCGTTTATGTATCCCTTTACAATTGTTAACCAATAACTAAACCCGAATTTTTGACTGGCAGAACCTTTGAAAAGTTTGTGCGTAAAAAACCCAACTTTGACAACTCAAAAATTTTGAAAACATCTTAGATGTAGTAATATCACTGAAGATTATTCCTCGAAAAATTTCAAAGGCTAATTCGCTTATGGTTTGAGATTAAAAATCAATACTACATAACTGAATTTTTTCGGATAGAAATTCCAGACATTCGACACTTAATCTTATAAAATCTAAAAATCGACCTTCCCTGACCTCCAATTGACATGAGGCCGGATTTTACAGAAACTAGATTCATTGAACTTCATTTTAGGCTCAAGAATTATGTCAAAATCAATTTTTATCATTAAGATATACCCCTTTGACATGACCTAAATTCTGCGGCAATTATTAACCATGAAAACCCTAATTAACACCCATTAAAACCAACCCTAGGATTTCTAATCATGTAGTTTTTATATTAATAACACTTTTAATAAACGTCTTATGGTTTCATAACATGTAATTTAATCATTTAAATTATATTAAACCCTGGAGAAATTGATAAGAACATAAACACATTATTTCTTACAATCTTTTAGGTTTTTATTAAAACTTTTGCATATGTAATCATGGTGACAACAAGAGTGAAACAAAATCAAGAATTACCTATGGAGCCAAGATTGAAGACAAGATACAAGAACCCAAACACCAAGAATCACTGGATCATACTAAGATCACAGGCTTGAAATTCTTTACAAGATATCCCAACTTCTTCTTGCAAATTCTAGAGATGATTACACAAGATTTTTGGGAGTGAAATTTTTGAGAGAATATGGAGAATGGGGGAGGAGGGGGCCGGATTTTATAAGGGTAAAGAGGAGGGGGGCAAAATCTTTTATAACTTTAAAAAGATTACACATTATTCACACTTCATTCCTAAAATATGTTTTGCTTAACAAAATATAAGATATGGTGTGTTAATACACCATATAGGCTGGTTATAACTCAAAGAGAAGGGGGGACAAATATAATTTTTTTTCCATTTTGAAGCTTACACAAATATTTACTAAAACTTTTTTACTCTTAATACTTAAAATAGGTTTTAAACACAAAAGGAAAGTAAATAAACCTAAATAACCAAAAATCAAAAATATCTTATTATTATTTAGGGGGGGCGGATTTATACAATTAAATTAGGAATTTATACTATTTTTTTAAACAAAATACCTTATGTTATATCTTATAATTTCCCAAAATTATAACCTAAGATTTTTGTTTCAAATACTTATTAATAAACTTTAGGTTATATTCAAAATTACCAATATGAAATGAAATTCAAATTTTGGGTTTTACAAAACCTCTCCCTAAACTAGGTTGCTCTTCAACTTTAACCCCAACAGTTTCTTGAATAACAGTTGTTTTTCCTTTATCAGCATTTGCTTGTTGTTCTAAAATCCCATCTTTGACATCAACTATATCGGGTTCTTGTTGCAACTCCAGATCATTTAACGATGATTTGGCAGGTTGCTCTTCATCGTTGAACATTGACATGTAGTCATCATCATAACTATCTACCTGGTCAAATTTGATACAAGGAAATAAAGATCAGTAGAGAATTTTGTTCTAGTAGTAAGATAATTTTCATAGATTAGGTATAAGTACTACTTCTGATTCATGTACTGTCATCTTTTTGTGTGTTTGTTAGAAACATAAATTTCACAGTCTAACAACGTGAAGCCTCGGTTTGAAGTAACTAGCGTTTCATAGCTCGTTTGTTAGGTAATTAAGTAATGTTTAATGAGTATATGAGGTTGTTTTGCAAAAAAGCCTGCAAAAGCCCAAAAGATAAGGCCATAGGCTAATCCTCTTTAGAGTATAAATACTCTATGTTTTTCTCATTATTAGGTTAGACACAAAAAAAGCTAGTCAATATTATTGTTAGGGTTTCTAGCCACCAAAAAGTTTCTTTCAATCATCAATAAAGTCTTTATTTTCCTGCATCTTGATTCTACACATCATTGTTAAGGTTTGTATGAATGATCATGGAACCTACAATTGGTATCAAGAGCCTACAAGATTGATGAATTGATTTGGTTTGTTTTTTATTTTTTTCTTTTCTTGATTTCAAAAAAAAGGGGGATTCAAAAGTTTTATTGTTTGTTTTGATTCTTGATTCATAGATGGTTTATGTTTAATCTAATATCAATCAAACCATCTCATTAGCAATCAAGATTTGATGATTTTTTTTTGTTCGAAAGTATTAAAAAAATAAGAGGCGTGATCTAGTGATTATTTTTTTTGGTCTCTTGTGGTTCAAAAAAAAAGAGAGTAAACAAGAGCTTTTGATCTACTTTCGTAACCGTGGATCGAGTTCTTATTGCTTGTTCATGCTAATAATAATTTCTTGCAGCGAATTCTTGAAGAATTAAAGGTTATTTGTGGCGATTTTGCAAGAAAAAGGGTGTTTGGATTCGTTTTTCTAAAAACTGCCCAAAAACAAGAGTGAGCCGAACAAGATAACCTCTCAAGGACCGAACGAATTTATTCTTAGAGAACCGAACAAGTGGAATTCAAGGTTGGACCGAACGAGTGGAAAACAAGGAGGATGGAACAAGCAAATCCCTTGGTGACCGAAACTAGTGAAACTTTCAAGTTGGACCGGAACCAGCTTTACTTCAAGGAATGCCGTACTAGCAAAATTCCTTTTCGAGGACTCCGACTTACGACAAAAGTCTTTGGAACCGAACTAGTTTAATCTAAGTGTGGATGCGACGAGCTCGATTATTTCAAGGAATATACCGACGTGTGGAACCATTGGGAATCCCGAACGATGTGTTTACTTTTGAACATTATCCGAAAAAGCTAACACCAAGGGCATCGAAACCGGTGACTTCCTTCATCAATCGAGCGAGTGTTATTCTTATTGAATCGATCGATTTTAAGGCCACAAGAACTGAACGAGTTTTTAACCTTGGTCAACCGAACAAGCAATCCTTCTTGAATCGAACTAGTAAGCCCTTGCAGACGAACTTGGACCACACCTCAAGGACGAACCACTTACAACCTTCACAAATGAACTAGTTAAGAAGGTTATTGTCACGAACCAATTAATCAAACAACAACAAAATATAAACACAATCAATCAAAATCAACATACTAGCGATCCGGTTCATTAATACATTAAATTAAAATGGCATTCAAATGAAGATATAGAAACAAATGCAGAGTAAGGTTCCGATACTTCGTCCACATCTATGTTGGTTTGAGAGTGACTACGATTCTTGGAAAATCGTATTCATAGGTAACTTTCGAGGAAAACTCTCGGCAAACTTATTGGTACTTCATTCAAAAATGGACCTTCACAACACCTATGGGTTTATGATGATCCAATGAAGGTCTGTCAGGATTGTGAAACATGCACAAAATGAAACTTGATTCAGAGTTTACACCTGAAGAAACCAACCGTGAGAATGCTGATACACAGGCTGAAATCATTCTCAGTCAAGGTCTCCCCACGTTCATATTTCAAACATCCTGAATCAGACAAATCACTGCTAAAGAGATTTGGGATAATTGTGGAGAAGATGCTTTTATGCAAGTTCAGGCACGGACTTTACAGCAAAGGGGAAGGTAGATCTATTTGATGATTTCGATACGATTTCGGCCATAGGAAACGAACCATTCATGGGACTATTTTGTACGTTTCCTCTAGTGTCCTAGTGATGATATGAAGATTACACAGCTTGCAATTCCTACTCATCAGCTGAACACCAAGTTTGTCAACAACCTTCCATCTTACTGGGGTAAATATGTGACAAATGTGAAGCAGAACATGGATATTTCAACAACGAACTATGTTCATATTTATACCCACTGAAAATGCCTATGAGCCTCATGACACAAAGACTCTCCAAGAAGAAGCAAGGAGCACAGTCTTCACATGTATACATTGATTCCATTGGCTTATATGGCTCAAGCAAAACCATACCACATCTCCTTCACCTCTTCTCTACCTCCAACCATAACCGCTATTTGTCTCCAAATGGACGCAATGATGGCCATATGACACAGATAGCCAAATCTTTTAATTGGTTTCCAAAAAGCAGTTTCCTCCTACCAATAACTAGCTCAGGTCATCCTCCAACTCGAGGACATATGCTATAGGTGCATCATGACGGCCAAATTGTTACTGAATACCGTTCAGAGAAGAGATCCAGAAGGGAAATGTTAGATACACAGGATCGAGATGGCATCAAAGTTATGGTCATTGTGACTTAATGCTACAGGGAAGATGGTGATATGTTTATAAACTTGCCGAGGGGAAGGGCATGTTGCAAGGCCGGCAAAGAACCAAAGAGAGCGAAGGATTTTCAGTTTTCAAAGCTAAGATGCTGCTCATGGAAGCAAAGATAAGGGATGTTACTCTTGATGTTGAAGCTGAAGCATTCCTCGCCAATGTGGAATGTACTGCTCCCTATGATCAACCTCTGGCAATGACTACAACAAACATCTTCGAAGTCAACCATGAGGATGCCTATGATTCAGACGTGGATGAAGGCCCCAATGCTGCAGCTGCTTTCATGGCTAACGTGTCATCTATAAGTGGAACCAATGGTGCAACCACCAATCAAGTAAATGAGGTACACACTGTTGCTAATCATATCTTGATAATGTGAATCATCTTTCCCGTTGGACACATGAGATGCACCAGGACAAAACACTAGACTCCGAGGTCCCTGAGTAGGGATATTGATGACAATACGTTTCCGTATCATCAGTACCAACATGACAGAGAAGTTCAAGATGTTCCAATGAGGTATCTTCTGGCCACCCGATTGGATATCTATGATTACAATCTTAGATGACTTAAGAACCAGTTAGACGGACACATTAAGGTTAATCAGGAACACAATGCTATGGTTAATGACTCCTAAGAGCTAGAGCTTGCAAAAGTAAGCTAGAAATTGTTCCGTCTAGTACCCATCGGGTTAATCTTGACCTTGAACGCCAAGTTAGACAGGAACTAAACCTAGTGATCAGCGTTAACAGCAAGATAGTTGAACTGAGCAAGAGAAAGTGATGCTAAAAACACACCTAAAATGTAAATGACGTTTTCAATTGAATTTTTGAATCTTGAAAATCAAAAAGGTGTTAACTGACATAAAAAGAAAATTGAGGGATAAATACCTCGATGAAATAGTATGTTTAAAAAGTAGCAAACAAAAGTTGCCAAATGATCTTTTTCAAAAGTTTCAAATGCCACTCATAATATTCCAATGCTTTTCAAAGAAACCAAAAAATGCATCACATGACTTGCACAAGAGATATTTAGGTCGCAGGTTAACCCCGATATGGGAAAAAGGCTCACGTTTTTAATGCTAGTAATCATGTGGTGATACTGATGAAACATTAGCCAGTGCTGAAGTCAGTATGGCTAAAATAAAAGGTAAACCAGGGCATGTTAGACCTGCAAGTGGCTTCTATGAGAAGCTCAATGCCATGATGTTTGTTCCTCAGAAGGAACTGTCCCGAGAACAGGTGTATTGGCTTCCTGCAATATGAAATTTGTAGTCAAGCTAGTACCACAGCAATACCTGTTATTCCTTATGTGCCTTCAATAGTCCGCCTCCTAGTCAAGTTCTTGCTACCCTTCACAACATTAAGGCTGTTTTTCCCTAATTTGATGCGATCATCAAAGAAAGAACAACAGTCAAACCTCTATATGTGTCACTCCCGTGTTATGAATACTCGAAAGAGTTTGCTTTGAAAACAAGTTGTAGCCTTTTTCTTGATATTTCAAGAAACACGTACAACTGTGATGACACAATTGTCAAGGAATACCCCCAATAAAAAGTAGCAGAAATTTAAGGAGATTCCACTATGCGTTAGAGGTTGAATATGTACGTTGTATGCTTGTTAATAAAACTGTATAATAGAGAAGAAAAATCTTTTAATCAAAAATGACAGCTTAATTGCTGAATGTTTAGAAAGAGATATTTGCTCTATTGTGCTTTATTCTGATGTTGCTGTTACCACTAGTTCTAATTGTTCTTGTGATAATCTTAGATTAGAATGTGATAGGGAACACAATAAAGTTCTTGAACTTGAAGCTGAGATTTCAAAACAGAAACGGCTAATTACTGAATCTGAAAAATGTTTTGCCTTTCTCGAACAGAATTATGTTAGCTTACAACTTAAATTTCAGAATTATAAACAGTGCGAGTGGACACGTCAAGTGCATCAATTGAATTTTTGAAATACAATAAGTTAAGAGTCAGCTTCAAGGGAAAGATGCCATGAATCAGGAATTTAGTATGCTCAGATCAAACATCCATAAAGGGTGTTGAATGTAAGGTTCCACTGAAGGGGTAGTTTGACAACAGGCCTTAGACACTGACAGAATTCAAGTTGCAAGTATGATTACCTCCCTTAAGGATTCAGTGATAGGCCTTAAGATAGAAAACGTGAGTCTAAAACGACGGTATGATGAACTGTCAAAGGCGAATACTCACTCACGTACTGCGTACACTGAAAGCTTTTGTGCCTTAATCTTCTGGAAAATACCATGCTAAAAGCTAGTGCATGGTAAAACAAGTAGTGGACCTTCAGCCTCTGAGAAACCCAATGTACTTGCTTCAGGGATGTATATCAACAGTTCAAAGTATGTTCCACCTCCAAAAAGAGCCAACTGGGTAAAACCAACCCCATTGCCAAAGAGAAAGCAGGTTACTTTTCAAGAACCCCCTAGGACTTCAAATAGACCCACACAGAAACCACCAGTGCAACAAAACAAGAAGCCTAATGTTCTGTGAATTTGTATACAAGAACCTAACTGCCAATGAAATCTAGCAAACCTTATTGCCAAAGAGCAACATCGGGACATGTATCTTGCATAGTTAAAGGTGTGAAGCGAGGAGAGTAGCTGATCACAATAGGAGGTGGAATGTTGTTGATCATAATCAGTTGTGATTCGTTATTTGAAGTCTGGAATACCAAAAAACCCCTCAGGCCAACATCAGTGTGAATCATACTAAGAAGGTTTGGAAAGAAACCAGAAATCATAATGTGAACACTACTAAGACAGCTTGGAGACCAACTGGAAAGGTTGTTGGTAGTGTTAAGCCTCAGTGGAAACCCACTGGACGACATTTCACGTTGTATGATAACTGTCCTTTAACTAGGATAATGGAACCCATTGTTGAGCCTTTAGAACTTACCCTCCGACCGTTAGTTCTTAGTTCCTAAGTTACTATGATCTCTTAGGTTCCCTGAGATGCAAACTTAGTGATCGAAAGGCTGGTTCCAAGGGGATATCTGGTATTTTTGAATGCTAAAGCATTGTATACTGTGTACATTAGTATATACTTATTTAAAAAAAATAGAAAACGAAAAAAAAAATTAGATAAATGGCTTGCAGTCTATTTCTATTGTTACAAGTCGCTAACGGTGATTAATGTACGTTTCAGTGCATTATTTCTTCCACAGACAAGAAGTTGTCTAAGACCCGAACACTTTTTCTCATAAACAATTTGTTTTATCAAACATGTTCGGAGTCACCATTCAGACATTGACCAAAACCTTTTCTATTATACCCGGGTCATTGTTTGAGGGGGAGAATCAGGTTTATATAACAGTTTTTGCAGGTCAGTTGGAATGCACTAGTTGCTTGATTCTATTCCGAAAGATTGAAAGATGAGCCACAAACCTACGTCTTTTGATGGTTTGATTTATCACCCTATCTCGGATGTTTCAGATCTCGTTTTAATTTCATCTTGAATATTTGTGCTATTTAGCGCACCTCAATGTTTGAGGGGGAGCTCAATACATTTTAAGTCCATTATAGATCAAAACCATACAAAAAAGTTGCATACTTTTGATCGGGTGGGACGAAAATGTGACTTAAATTGTAAAACCGTGATAACTAATGATTGATAGATTCAAATGCTTAAGTCTATCCTTGTCATGGGCAAAACATCTTTGAATATCGATATGCACATATATAGGGGGAGTAAAAAGTGTCAATTACTCAACAATGTCAAGATACCAAGCTTTTTTGTTTACACATAGTATCTTGAAAATTCATAATAATCTTTTGTTTCATGATTGGGAAAGTGATCTTAAGGAATGCGAAGGAATGAGATGTTGTACCACCAGGGTATTCGTAGAATACTCATATACTTGTCTTCGGACAGTATCCACTAGTGAGAATGACTCGTCTTACAAATACTTGTATGAGTTTGATGAGAGCCATGAGGCACTCTTAATCTTTCGAGATTATCTTTCAAAACATCATCAGAGCATTCTGATTTAAACTTTCGTTGTGTCCTAAATAAATTTCACAAGCACATCGAATGTTTTTCAAATCATGTTTTTGCCAACAGGTCTTCTACGGTACTTAATTGTATTAAGAAGTAAAACGCTGAACAAGGAATTATACGGTATAGTCAGGCAGATAGAATGTATCTGACTCACTCTTAACCATTCCAATACCGGACATATGGTTTTTTAGAGAACAGGAAGATACGAAATCTGATACTTCGGTATTGAGGACTTAAAGGACTTTGAGCTGGAAGGAAAACCTGTAAAGAAGGTTCTTTATTGAATCTATCTGATCACTAGGTGAAGTATTCGTTCTGTATGGTATCGATCTCACCATGTTTTCTAAGACAAAGAGTTGACTTATCCAGAGAAACGGCTACTGGTAAAGGATGAATCAAATATCGTTCATAGTTGATAGTTTACTAGAAACTATAAGGTTTCATTGCACCTAGTTTATTGTTTTTTTTTTTTACAACAAAAGCAATTGATAGTCCATAGCAAACAGCTCATGGTAATGACATTTCAATCCGTTGATAGGCTGATAGTTTGTTAAAAACTATAATTGTTCATACTCAAGATTTGAAAGAAATCAAGAAAGCTAAGTTCATAAAGTTCCGCACCTCTGAAATTAATTGTTTTCTTTCAAATGTAAAGTCAAAATAGTTGAAGAGAAAGGAGTACTAAAGCTTTCATGAATTACAGCAAGTATGAGCATGTCGGACCAAAGTTCAGCGAAATGGCGACTGAGAGAATGGATCACAAATAATTCAAGATAGTCTGAGATCAAGATGAAGTAACAAATATAGTAATTTCAAGTTTCAAAGATGAATTTCTAAAGAAGCACAAATGCAAGACAAGTGAAGAAACCGCATCGACCAACGAGCTATTTGCTAATGAATTCAAATATGTACGCTTAGAAGACCTCAAAAGAAGACCTCCACTTAGGGGGAGATTGTAGGAACATAATTTCACAGATCTAACAAGAGAAAGCTCAGTCTTGAAGATACTAGGTTTCATAGCTCGTTAGTTAGTTAATTAATTAATGTTTAATGATGTAAATGAGTTGTTATGCAAAAAGCCTGCAAAAGCCCAAAAGAAAGGCCCATAGGCTAAACCCCTTTAGAGTATAAATACTCTATGTTTTTCTCATTATTAGGTTAGACATTAAAGCTAGTCAATATTATTGTTAGGGTTTCTAGCCACCAAAAAGTTTTTCTTTCAATCATCAATAAAGTCTTTATTTTCCTGCATCTTGATTCTACACATCATTGTTAAGGTTTGTATGAATGATCTTGGAACCTACATTTTGTTCAATGGTACGTAACATAGGATCATCAACTTTAGGAGGTACAACCAAAACTGAATCAATATATCCGGATTTTCTATTTTAGTGCCTAAACCTTTGATTAGAAGGTGCAAATGATGCTGAGAATTACTATAAAGATCCTTTACATTTGGACCATCAATTTCCATGTTATCGGCTAAATGAGACACATCTTCGTTATTTCCAGGTTTGAGCTGAAGAGGATGATGCCTGCTATTTAATTAAACCAGTCAATGTTTGGTCTATTAATTTATCATTTACAAGTAAAACATTTCAGGAACAAGCCTGCTATACAATAAAATCAAAAGAGGATGAAGCATGCTAACCTTTACCTCACTAGACACACCACCAATATGATTTGAACTATCATTATGATGGGAAGAAAATTTTGGCTTCTTTTCAATAGACACGCCGCCATCACACTTTTTTAGGTTGCAATTGCTTTATTCATTTTCGGTACACAAATCATTTGTAAGTAATTTTTTAAACTTAACAAAAGTTTCGGAAGTCTCTAACTTTGAAAATCTTTTTGTCAATTCATAAAACTCATCATCTTTGCGTTGCTTTATCAACAAAACTTCCTTTTTAAGAGCATCAAATTCAGCAAAGAATTTAGATACTGCAGCATTTCTCACTTGTGGACTATTTAACGACATGGTTGGAAGCATTGACGCTTCTTCAATAACATCTTTTGTTTGTGAATCCAAAACACCATCCCCGTCATCTGAATGAGAATCCAAAACACCATCCCCATCATCAACTGACATTCAATTCATTTTAGGTCAGATTTTGCCAACAACCCTATGAACAAAAGTACCATCTTCAGTGTCACCACACATTCCGTTATGTTGTTCCATACTTTTTTTGTCTACATTGGTCACATTTGGATTTGACATCTAGAAATAAACTCAGCACTATCCTTAAACCATGCATGACTCATCTCTTTAGGACTTGCAATTAGGGGCACATTTGGATTTGACATCTAGAAAAAAATATAAATACGTACAACATGATGGAAAAACAAATGAATTATGTCAAATAAAGTTTTTGACTTTTGTGTTTACCGGTCCAAATAGTTCTTCATAATCTGATTTCTCAAACATTGTAACCTTTGACCAAGCAAGACCACGTGGGATCACGTTCGCCTTTTTAGACCACCATTTTTTACGTTGGAGGTAACTCATCAATATCTATATCTATAGCAAAATAAATAGGTTATTGTATAGAAATTGTGTTTTGTTAAGTATTGGTTAGAATCTGTTTTTTGACAAAATTGTTAGGTTAAGTAGGCCTTGTATAAGATTGTGATACCTAATTTCCCCTTTCCCGAAAGCTTTCCTAGTAAACCACGCAAAGCATTATTATACAAAACATAAGTTAGTTTACTTTTAAACAAAAATTAACAGTCTAGGTAAAACAATTGTCTTCTTGAATGTCGATAGCAACACAGTATTAATTGTATGTGGCATTGAAATTTGGGTTCTTCTTCAGCTGAGCCAAATGATGTTCGGTATGTCTAGAAACCACATTTACAGTCCTATTATAAAAAATTTCTACCACATGTATTCACCCAAAAGGAAAGGCATTCCATGCATCTAAATCTTCCAAAAACAGCTTAATATGTTTCGTCAAGGAAATTCCATTTTTCTCTTTACCATAAAAACTAATTATGGCAATCAGCAAATACAAACAAACAGCATCTCATCCAACATATTTACCAAAGTTTGTTAATCATTTATGAACTTTCAAAAGTTCAAACCCGTTTATTTTCTTGAAACCCTTTTCTTGTTTTATTATCTCGAAAAATAGTCGATAATATAAGTACTCATTTACCATGTTTTTTAGAGAAGTGGGCAAATCGAAACACACTATCAAACATTATTCTTTTCGACCAAACTCTAACCAATGATTCCCATAATAATTGAATATAATTGCGAGGACATTCAGTCGAAGGTTAGGGTAGTATACCTGATGTTGGAAAAACTTAATGCATCATATGGGCTCAAATTTTTTTTTTTTTTTTTCTTTTTTTCGTGAGACTGAATATCCAACCACGGCCCAAAAACGGTATCCCTAAATAAGTTTTCACGATTCGGTTTCATTGACAAAAGACCTTTAATTTCTGAAAGCAACTTAACACTTGACCTTACTAACCCTGTGATTTTGACATCGTACAAATCAAACATTGTGATTTGAATATGGATTTAGATTCTCGATTACTATTAGTGTTATGGATGGATTGGTAAAAAGGATTAAAGTTTATGTTCATCTGATGAAGAACAATCAGGGGGAAGAAGAACAGGTGTTGGGTGGGTGTTCATCATGAGGTTGTGTGTGTTGTTGCTGTGTGTGTTTTAGTGTGTTGCTGTGTGTGGTGTGCGTTTTCATAATATTAGTGTCTAATATTAGTATCAGGTATAAAAAAATAGGTATAAAAATGAAATCTTTTAGTTTTAAAAAATACAAAGTACTTTAAGTTGCTCAAAAGTGCAAGTTGCCCTAAAAGTACAAGTCGCAATATGTACTATAATATTATTTTATGTAAAAGTACAAATGTAAAATGACCAAAAAACTAGTTGCCCAAAATACGGTCGCCCTTATTGTACAAGTTGCCAAATACACAAAAATTTATACAAACATAACAAATATGTACCCGAAATGTACTTTAATAATTAAATAAGGGACACATGGCGTGTTGTGGTGAGGTTGCCCCAAAGCACAGTCGCCCTGGACTCTTTTGGCTTAAAAATATTTTTTGGGGGAGAAGGTGACTAGCACCCTTGCACTCGGACCTTTTAGGGAATTTTCCCTTTTTTGGTATTTTAGGTTGCTCGGATGATAATGATTTAGGTGGATTAGGTATTGATAATTGATTACTGGAATCAATTATGTTGAATGGGAAGAAATGTAACTCGAGGAACTCTTCATGTTCTTGGATGGTTAATTTGAGTTACTGCAATGATATTCACTTGGATGATAATGATTCAGTCTCATCTTCAAGACTCCCAATAAATAATGGGGACTGAGTCTTTTATAATATAAGATAATTATGTAGACTTAGTATATATGTTACATAAAGGTATCAACTCCTACTATATACATTGTAATTTGATAGTTATGAATGAGTTATAAGTCATGAATAAATAAGCGAGTATCATCATTTTAGGTTGTTTCGTCCTCTTAGTCAAACGACCTACAAGTCATGTATTCTTATATGGGGAAATCATGCCTGTTGCAACAAGCAGACAACTTGCCTGCTTTTCTTTGCAAAAAGCAAGCACCTAATCTACTATTCAACTTCAGGGACCAAATACAAACACAATTTTTTTATCTTTTTCAAAGGAAAGCAGGCAAGTTACCTGTTTTTTTGCAGCAGGCATGATTTCCTCTTCTTATATATACAAACTATTTGATGAAAGATGGGAAATAATCATCTTTTACTATCTATTATTATTTTTTGACAAAATAAAATAATATTAAAATACAAAAAGGTGATATATTCATGCTTAGCACGGTTGTTGGAGCATACAGTATGGGCATATTATCCTTCAGGCGACATCGGATTTGGCACCCATACAGCCAACCCTGCCGACAAACCACACTCGCCCTAGAGGGTTTTTCGAAAACCCATATTCAGCGTTTTGAAGTCCGACACCGATCAAGACTTCCCCTTATACACGAAACCTTGTTTGGACCACTAGGGTGAATCTATCCATGTTGCGAATGAGATCTTTTTCGTTAATTTTTTACTCACCGAGGTGACCATACTCTATGCTCTTAAGGGACTGGAAGGATGAAAAGAAAAACTTAAATAGTCTAAGTAAAAAAAACAACCGAAAAGAGCAGGGGAGTTCGGTTGAGTCCTGATATCATATCCACCAGCATTATGTCCTTATGTTTGTTATTGCGATTTTTAAACAATTGACGGATTTTCTTTGATTCTAAAAACATAAAATTATAACAAAAAACAATGAAAAATAAAGAATTTTATTTTGGTCTAATTTGATCATATATACGAAAACTATTTCTAAATAAATTTAAATTCCTCACTTTTTAGAGTCATTTCAGTTCTCCTCATTTTGTAAGTTATAGAATTTTAAATTCCTTAATTTGACATACCAAACACAATATTTAGAGAAATGTAAAATGAAAATGCCTTGATGATGTGTCGTTGTGTGGTGCTTATTTATGATAGTTCAAGTTTTAAATTTATATTTTGCCGACTTAACCAAAAACAACACTTTAACGGGCAGTGTACCCGGTCGGTGGTAGATTCATAGTAATTAGGGTGTCGAACACTTAAAGCGAGGTTAAATCTCACAATTTATTAATATTTTGGTTATCTAATCTATGTTAATTCTAATCTAAGACAAACATATGCTAATCCTATGTTAGTTCTAATCCTAATGCTAACAGGTAAAAAGGGGGTTTTCAGCTTGAGAGATTGGCACGGGTTTGGTTGGTGACTATAATCAATTCAAGACACTTTAACCCACGCAAGCAAATTAACAAAAGATAAAAAAGCGATCGAGCCTTATGATATAAAACTGTATTAGCCATAATTAATCTGATTAGAAGCTGGTTTGTTTATGTAACACCCCCAAATCTGGGTTTCAGTGGAATGTTGAATATCCGAGGGCGTTACTCCATAGATCAATAGCACAAGATATGAGAACAACTACTAAATGTGTCATTTAAAAAGATACATTGGATTTAACAAAATACTTGTTTATTACATAAGCCCATGGCTTCAAATTGTTCGACAACATAAGTAAAGATTTTGGTTTATATCAAATATCTTAAAATGTAATACACCCTAAATCTTTAGTACTGACTCCTCCAAAGAGTAATCCCCCAATGTATCTTGGCACCTCATGCCTTATTGACCTGAGAAAACATGCTTAAAACGTCAACATAAAGTTGGTGAATTCATAGGTTTATGTAAATCAATTGCAGGACTGCAAGATTTCCAAGTGTATGATTAAGCAACAGATGCAAACATCATAAAAAGTAATTACGGTTTCCTAAGCTCATGACACCGAAGCTCGACGTATATGGATGCAATAAATTGCCAATAAATACCCCTGAATGATGTTCTAACCCGCAACATCCCAAATCTGACATGGTATACGTTTGTTATCCGGCACACCGGCATAGTGAGCACTACTCACCTAACCTTGGACGTCTATCCCAAATAGTCTATTATTATAAATTCTCGCTTGCAATCTAGAATTGAAGTTCAAAGATAAAAGGCTCTGTGGGTTATCGCTACTTAGGCAAACAGTAATCCTAAGTATTAAAATAACAACTTTGCGTCCAATTTGTAAAACAAAGCATGTTCTCACCCCAACAATGTAAATCATTTAAATAATTGTAAAACATGGAGCTATGAACTCACCTGAGCAAATAGTCCTCTGAAAATGATAATATATCCAAGTACGGCAAATGAATCACACCGTCAAATACCTAAGTAAATACGGCCAGTCTTAGTCTATAAGTTTAGGCTAAAGACTTAATGTATAACTACAATAAATTGTTAGTTTATATATACTGTTATCACTTATGTGGTGGTGCAAATGTTATTGAATTTGTATTCACTTGATGGCTCTTGGGAAGGTATACGACTGAGGATAGATATTAAAAAAATACATTTATTAACCTGATAGTTTATGCATCGATAAACCTTGACTTTAATTACTATAATACTTTGATTATATTAAGTCCAGTCCGACACTTTCAAGTATTTATAAAATCATTTAAGTCTTATAATATACTTTTAAGTTTCTAAGTTTGATAACTTTAGTCCTTTTATTTATGTTTGGTTAAATTATACTTTTAACCCCTAACTTTCCAAGTTGTCACTTTTAGTCCTTTGACTTTACAAAAATTGCACTTTAGGTCCTTACATGTTCCAACAGTCCCTTAAGTTTCAGGAATGACAGAAACAGCCCCTAGACTCTTCAAAAATAGATTTTGACAGTTTTAACCCTTAAGTTTGCAAATTGACACTTTTAGCCCCTCAACTTGTAAAAATCGCATTTTAACCCCAATTAAGTTCTAACAAGTGGCATTGGGTTTCATTAAGTTCCAATAAGCCTTTCAAGCTGGGTCAGCTTATAAATAAGCTCGGATGAGCTTATTTAGGCTTATTGGGCCTTATTGGGTCCGTTAAGGTCCAATAAGCATTTAAAAGGTCCAATTAAGATTTCAAAAGCACAAAAGTCCTCATTAAGTCCATTTAAGTCTGTTAAGCTGAAAATAAGCTCGGGAGAGCTTATTTGAGGCTTATTCAAGCTTATTGGGCTCGATAGCCCAATAACACTAACCCGATTACTTTTAAAAAGGTTCTCCACATGATATAACTTAATTTCTAAGCCTATTAAGCATTAGTGGGTCTGTTTTCATGATCAGCTTATTCAATAAGCAAATAAGTTTGTTATTGGGCTTTTTGGGCCCAATAAGAACCCGAATAGTGTTCAAACATTTTGGCTTGGTCCATTAAGGTCCATTAGTTATTCCTAAGTCCATTAAGCCTATCAAAACTGTGTAAGTTCACCAATAAGCTGTTTAAGCTTATTGTGAGCTTATTGGCTTGCGTTGGACTCGTTAATGGGCTAACGAGCCCATCATGGGTTCGGTTTGGTTTTTAATGGTACTAAGGGTCTATATTAGTTTCAATAAGCTCGTAGGACTCTTAATAAGCTCGTAGAGCTTATAAATAAGCTGTGGGTCTGCCAAGCTTGCTTATTGGGCCTGTTTGGGTTTAATGGGTCCATTCGTGGCCCGTTAAGGCTTCCTAAGCATATTGTTTATTCCAAAGAGCTTTAAGAATTTTATAAACCCTTGATAAGCTCAAATGAGCTTATTTATAAGCCAAGGGCCTCAACCAATGAGCTGTTAGGCCTGTTGGGCCCGAATGTGGTTCGAACGTGGGTTGTTAGGTCCGATAGGGTCCATTTGGTTTATTAGTGTGGCGTGGCCTGTTGGGCCTGTTGGGTCCATTAATGTCCCATTGGGTCTAACAAACCCAAATGTGGTCCATTAAGCTCTTTAATGTTTTCTAACATTTGTTAAGTTCACTAGACATTAAAATAAGTTCGTTTAGCTTACGAAATGGTCGCGATTATTACATGCATTCGTCCTAATCGCTAGTGTACGCGTTCCCAAGCCAAGACACCACGTTTCTAGTAAATGTCTACGTATAGTTTTCGTGTACCTCGTGTTTACGTGATAGTTTTCAAGTTATTTTCCATTCTTGCAATTTAAATGATACGTTAAAGGCTTAACTCGATTTCTAAACAAGTTTTATTCATGTTAGCACCACACAAGATCTTATACACGTAATATATGTGCGTGAACCATGCATGGGTCGAACCATGCATGTTCATGCTCACGTACATTGTCCAACACAAATTTACGAGACCTATTTAACTAGTTAGGAAGGAAATACGAATAGAATGTGACATGAAATGCTTAGTTCGAGACTTACAATGGTCCTAGAGCTTGGTTCGAGTTAGGAAGGTAACTCAAATGTGTTATACCCAATCGTGTAGTAACCCGAAGCTCCAAAGCTTAGAATACAACCCAACCTTGGCTCGTGTATCCCTCCTAAGCCCTTGTATGAAGATTTAATGTACCTTGTATCCTTAGAATTGGATGTGGGTGCGTATGGGTTCGGTTATTACTTAACCCGAAACAATAGAGAGGAAATGAGAATGGTTTTTGCTAGAGAGAGTGTTTAGGAGTTTCAAGAGTGTTAAGTGTCAAATGTATGTGGGTATTTATAGGCTTAATAACTAGTTAGCTTTCCTAGTTCTATCCTTAACCAATTTCGTGCCTTATGAGGTGGTTTAGAGGTTTTTAGTTAGCTACACATGGTTTCTTGCTAAACCACTTAAGTACTCCTCTTAATTACCCAATGTTGTACAAGATATGCTAGGATATGGAAATCTTATGATTTGTGTGTTTGTTTACTCTTAGCCGCGGCATCCAAGAGAGCAAAGGGATAGTCAAATGGTTATTAACCATTGTGTAATAGGTTAGAAGGGACAATTAGTACAAGGTTTAATTAACCTTAAGTTGTACATGTACTTTGGGGATCAAGAAAGGATTTGTTAGCTAGCTTAATCACAAGGGACGAATGGTTTGTGGGTTTACCTCACCCATATTCGGCCTTAGTGGTTTATTAACACAATAATTATGCAAATTTTGTGTTTAAGGTTTATAAGTGGGTATTGGTTTGAGTCTGGGTAAGTCTAGGTATTTCTGGGGTGTGTCCAAATGTATTTTATTACGAAACGTAAGCCTTTTACGTGACTAAATAAAAATAAAATACGCAAAGTTAATAATTATCTTTTTAATAATTATATAACACTTGTTTGATGCATACCTTAATTTATTTAATGACCGTTTACATTAATTGATTATTTCTAGTCTACGCGATTTAGCTTAAAAGTTACATTAAAAGTAAACGCGTATCGGACCAAAATAAATGGTGACGAATAATAGGAGTCGTAAAATGACCTAGAATTGAGAAATGTCACAGTCTTCGCCCGTTAAAAGAGCTTTGTCCTCAAAGCTTAAGACCTTGTAGTGGATGATGAAGCCCGGTTTGTAAAAATATGTGGGTATTTCTGTTTGAACGGATCTTCACGTTCCCAGGTGAACTCAGGACCTCTCCTAGAGTTCCAGCGAACCTTAACCAATGGTATCCGGCTTTGCTTCAATCGTTTGATCTCCCATTCTATTATTTCAACGGGCTCCTCTACAAACTGGAGCATATCGTCAACTTGAATTACTTCTAATGGCTGGACTAATGGTTCGTCAGCGTAACATTTCTTCAGATTAGATACATGGAAAGTATGATGAACTCTGATCAGCTCTTGGGGAAGTTCCAGCTTGTAGGCAACTTTCCCAACTTTGGCTAACACCTTGAAAGGTTCGACATATCTCGGGTTCAACTTACCCCGCTAACTGAATCGTACAACCCCTTTCCAAGGTGAGACCTTGAGCATACCCTATCCCCAACTTCGAACTCCATTGGCTTTTGCTTCAAATCAGCGTAGCTCTTTTATCGATCCTGAGCAGCTTGAATTCTTTGCTTGATCAGGACGATCTTTTCCGTTGTTTCTTGGATCAATTCTGGACCAGTCAGTTGAGCTTCTCCAACTTCGGCCCAGCACACAAGTGATCGACATTTTCAGCCATAAAGTGCCTCATATGGTGTGGCCTTTATGCTAGCATGATAATTGTTGTTATATGAAAACTCGGCTAGTGGCAAATGCTTAACCCATCCCTTGCCAAAATCGATCATGCAAGCACGTAGCATGTCCTCGAGAGTTTGGATAGTTCTCTCGCTCTGGCCGTCGGTTTCTGGATGATATACAGTGCTCATACTTATTTTTGTACCTAAAGCTTTCTGAAATGATTTCCAAAAATTTGACGTGAATCTTCGATCACGATCATAGATGATTGAAATAGGTATTCCGTGTCTTGATACTATCCTGTTCAGGTACAACCTTGCCAACTTGTCTAACGGATCATTTTCCTTATTGGGAAGAACGTGAGCTGTTTTGTAAGTTTATTACACAATCACCCAGATGGTGTCAAAACCTTGTGACGACTTAGGAAGCTTGGTGATAAAATCTATTGTGATATTATCCCACTTCCATTCGGGTCTCGCTGGCTGTACTAATAATCCCGATGGCCTTTGATGTTCGGCCTTGACCTTTGCACATGTCAAGCATTTGCTAACATAGGTAGCGATGTTAGCTTTCATATTGGGCCACCAATATATTATTCATGTCTTGGTACTTCTTTCAAATCGGATAGATAGACATACTTCGACCTTGTGGGATTCTACATAATCACGGGACTCTTAAGTCGCAATAGCATAGGGAACAACTTCTGCCGTTTAACTAAAGTTCCGTCGGCCTCGTGGTTCAAAAAACTTTTCCTTGGGTATATCCTTTCTGATCATACCACCTACATCTTCTTTCTCAAGGTTCTCTGGTTTCAGGGCTTCGATCTGAGCTTTTAGTATTTGTTTGGGAAGATCCAAGCTAATAGTCATAACTAAGGCTTGAACCCGTAATGGCTCAGTCCGTTCTTTACGGCTCAATGCGTCGGCCACTACGTTTGCCTTCCTCAGGTGATAACGAATGTCACAATCGTAATCACTTAGCAATTCTTGCCAACGACGTTGCCTCATGTTAAGCTCCTTTTAGTCAAGAATGAGTTGTAGAATTTTATGGTCGGTGAACACGGTGCATTTGGTTCCATATAGATAATGTCTCCATATCTTTAAAGCAAACACCACCGATCCAAGTTCTAAATCGTGAGTGGTGTAGTTTTTCTCATGAATTTTTAATTGTCGAGAAGCATAGGCAATCACCTTCTCTCTCTGCATCAATACAACACCTAAACCCTTGTGTGAAGCATCACAATAGACCACAAAATCTTCGCTTCCTTCAGGTAAAGCTAAAATTGGCGTACTACACAACTTCTGCTATATTAACTAAAAAACGTTTTCTTCCTTTTCACCCCAGTCAAATTTGATCCCCTTCTGAGTAATCTTCGTCATTGATTTAACAATCTTCGAAAATCCTTCAATAAACCTTCGATAGTAACCAGCAAGACCTAAAAATTGGCGGATCTCCGTTAGTATCTTAGGAGATGCATAATATTTGATAGATTCTATCTTGGCTGGATCTACATGAATACCTTTGCTATCAATGACGTGACTAAGAAATTGTACATTCGGAATCTAAAATTCACACTTTGAAAACTTGGCATACAACTTCTCCTTCTTAAGCAATTCTAAAATTGCCTTAAGATGTTCTTCGTGCTCTGTCTTGTCCTTTGAATAAATAACATAAATAAGCTAATAAGCTAGCTTATAATTCATCAAAATAAGCTAATAAACTAGCTTATAATTCAGCAAAATAAATACAAATAATGATGATTAATAAACTTATTTATATAAAATACCAAATATGTTAGCTTATCACTAGCAACAATTAATTCAGATAATTCATTCAAAAAATAAGATGAATTATAAGCTCCTAAAATCGATAAATGATGATAAATTAATAAGCTTATTCACATCAAAAAAGCTAAAATTAAAACAAATACGAACCTGATGTTTATCAATTGAAGAAGGAGATGATCGATTCAAAATAAGACAATCGATTGAAGATCGATCTATTGGTTGTTTGTGTTGATCGAACGATTAGTTGTGGATTGGTGTAGAGAGAGAAAAAAAAAGACGATATGAAAACACACACTTTGTGTGTGTGTTAAATGAGGAGGGTTATAAGAAAGTAAGTTTATATAATGTACAAAAATACCCCTTAAGTGTAAATATGCAATTTAATCTCATCCATTGGATGAGATGGAAATGAAAGGTGGGGATGAGTCCCCAGTATCCACAAAAAATATAGTCTCTAAATGAACTTAAATCTATTAATAGAAAGAAAAATAAAGCCTCAATTTGGCTCTCGACTGTCATCTAAGTAGCACAAATCACCACCAAGTTAACTCTGCCCCGCATACAAAGTTTCAGACACCTAAATTCTAGTATTTGCTTCAATTTTATGCACTATTAATAATCAAACCCAAACTTAAACCATTTTTTCGTTTAGGAACAATATATGCACATTGCAAACACAACATAGAATTCTCCCAGAAACACTGGACATACGCAAATCAAGCTGAAACCAGCCATTTTAGTTTTTGCAAACCATAATCTTAATGTTAACTTAAGATACAAAGACTGTAATTGAGACCAACAATTTGTACCACGGATGGGAAGGTTCTAAACCAGCATCCAACTTTTAGCAAGAATACTAAAGTATGTAACCAACGAGTACAAATCTCGCATAATCCATGAAATTTTAATTAAATAACATGTATAAATGTTGTGTAACAACTAAAACTTCTCTTGCATTAAATGAGGCTAGAAAAATCATTAAAGCCATTGCCAAGTACTTGATCATATGCTAAAAGAATTCTAACATACCATGATCTGATATATTCCTTGTTATGACAAAAAGTAATACTTAGGAAGCATAGTATTATGCAAAACTAATCATAACAAAAAGATATAAGATGATCTGATATATTCCTTTTTGAGCCTTTTTTTTACCATTCAGTCATCAATTACATTAAACTTTCTTTTTAGTTTAGAATTCGCAAATGTCGCGAGAGTTGATCCACTCCTAGAGGGTGCTACCCAAACAAGACTGTCGACATACCGAACAATTATGCTCGTGAAACGTCATGTTACTCTCGTCATATACTTAAATGATTTAGCAACCGGATCATACATAGCTAAACGATTACAGTAAGCTTCAAAAAGAGACTCGTCATTTACTTTAAATCTAAACGCAAATTTGGTATCACTAATAAATTCTTTAAAGATATAGGGATTTACCCACGATTGAGCCACCTTGTACTCATTCATCAACCATACCTCAGCCTTACCATTTATGTTTTGTGACATCACACAAAGTTTGCCATTCCACATTCCCAAAGTCTGGTAAGTGTCCCTTTTATTATTTATAATATGGTCAGGAAGAGGTATTACACAGAAGGTCTCCTCATGCAAATCAAATGCCACTATCAATAATTGTTTGGTCATAGAATTAACACCAAGCCAATGAACATGTCCATCCTGCCCATCTTGACACAAAACGTCTCCAGAACAAATTCTCACATGAGACAGAAACCTTTCCCTGATTAATTTCCATGAACCAATTTTCATGCTATATACCTCCACTTGCAGCCCATCTTTACTTCCTGACTCCCCCAACTTTTCAATTTTAACAACTTTGTAATCATCAGTTTTGGGAATAAATCCAAACCGAAAATAGATGCCATCACATAGGGAGCCAACACTATATGGTGGGAGATGTAACAAAGCAGAGAGTGAGGGGTTCCAAATGTTAACGCCCGGAGTGGGACAACGAAAATAATCTCTATTAATAAAGCATATTAATCCGTTAACCGAACCAATAACAAAACACTTACCCAATGGTGGTCTGTCAACAGGGAATTCAATGAAATTAGGTAGTTCACGATTTAGGGGTCGAGAGTCTTTGCTATGCATGGTTTTCTATAACTAAAATCAAATCCATAGTTGAACTCGAGAAGAATTTCTTTGTTGTTGTGAACTGAATGATGAAGGTGGGATTTAATAAAACATGGTTGAGATAAAAGAGCATTCCAGGGTTTAGATACACACCTCATTTGGGCAAGTAGTTTTGCCAGTAACAAAATGAAAATATTCAGTAAAACATCGTCTGGGATGTTTGCCATATTTGCAAAGTGGTGCTTAAAATTAAAGTAGATTTTCTCTACAAGTGGTGCTCTAAAGATTAAATGTATATTTTCTCTAGGGTTTGAATGGCAAGTGGATTGTAAGTAATTCGATGTTTAAAAGTAAAAAATCGGTAAAAGACCCAATAGGAATTAATTTAACTGCTGTGTTATCAACTGATACGGGCCGATACCAAAGTATTAAATGAACTAAAACCCATATATAGTACAGTTATTTCAGTGACTTTCCACATAACTGTTTTAATAAAAACATACATCAAATTATATTTTTAATAATGTTAGTTTACTATATAAGCGTAAAAATAATTTGAGTCATAGTTTACGGTTCCAGAAAATGTGAATCTTATTTATAATAGTTTTTTAGGTTAGTTTGAGTTGGTTTCAGTAAACCCTTTTGGCCGACTAAATTTAATATTTCCCCCATCCACTTGTGGATATGAAGCCCCATCATCTAACACAAGTGATACAACCCTGTTAGGGGTTGTATCGGGACAGGGCACCACTTTTAACGTGTGCCAGCTCCTTAAGAATATAAAGAAGAAGAACATATATTTTGATCTTTAACTTGATTAATTGATTAATATAAACTAAAGAGTAACAAAGATATTTATTAATAGTAAAAATGGGTTTATGATCCTTGGGCCTTATTATGACTTTTTAACATATATGACTTTTTAAAGCTGTTTCTCGCTAAAATAACCACCGCTTTCCTTAAGATAGACAATACTTAACTATAAAAAGTCAAAGACCATAACAATACTTATTCAAGAAAGAACACATATCCTAAACAGACTTGCTCCAACACATATTCCTAAACATATATAACTATGAAAGCTTATATACCTCACGCCAATGAAGGGCGTATCACTCCTCCAACATACCTTAAAAAAACAAAACCACCTTTTAATTTCGTAGATCCGCCATAAAATTTCTTTTCAGATTCTATTTGCATATGCAGCCTTCTTCATCTTGTTCTTCTTGTATTAAGTACTTTGACATTAAGAAAGTACGACTTAAAAGAAAGAAATAAGAACATATAGGGTATAACATAAGTATTGGACTTTTTAAATTTCAAACCCCTCTTATCCATGAAAGCACAATTGACATAGCCGTTGTAAAACACCGATTCGTTTCCTCACAGATGGAAGGAACGCGGGCATCCCCCGTGACCAATGAGATGAATTGAGGATTGATATGTCCCCCCGCTTTCCCGTCCGAACCTAGGTAGCAATCATCACCCAGCCGCCAATCGTGGCCGCGTTAATACCCGAGTCATCATGCCTCCTGCCAACCACCAATGTGCTCTCGCCACCGAACTTCCCACAATACAAAAACCTACAATCTCTCAAACACTTTATCCACCCTTGTTGTCCTCCCGTGAAAAATTTTTGTCAAACTTGCTAACGAACTATCCATACTTATTGGTCCCACATTACACTCAACCCAAAGTCAAAAACACACCGTCTTTCGCACACTTACTAACATCAACAAGAACCATATATCCTTCATCAGCATTTAAGGGACCCTTTAATAAACTAAGGTAAGCTAATCTCACCCCTTGTAATTGAAGAATGACAATTTGTTTTCTATATAAAAATAAAAAAAATAATTAAACGATCTTCCTTTTATTTTTTTGGTTATTTTCCTACACTTTTCTTTTCCCCCTTTTGCAATTGCCTCAGATAACGAGGCCCTGTGAATAAATAAAACAGAGGATAAAGGAGAACGCCAACGTCCCAACGTGGTTGGTACGACAAAACCCAACAATTCGTGATGCAGGTGTGAGTTTGGGTCTCGAGATACTAAGAATAGAGATGAGCATAGGAGTCTGGGTATATTATTATACCAACGTAACCATAAGTTTATTAACTTTTTAAACAAACCCGCTGAAAAACGTATGCCTACATCGTACCAAGTTGTAACAAAGTTTAGAACAAAGACCTACGCCCCCTGCGGATCTTTTAATATTTTAACAGCCTAAAATTATTCTAAATCTTAACACTTTCAACACAATTTGTGCCATAGTCGTTATTTAACAACCTATTCCTTGTCATTCCACCAAAACACATTTCGAAGTATCACACCTTTCAAAGTTGAACATACCACCACGAACCAGACACAATCGTCTGCTGATCGGCCTGGTGTATTTAACTAAAGCAAAAATATTCAGTAAATAAAAAAAATCCAAACATTTCGAGATCCGCCTCATTAAAACTTAGGGCGTCATTCCAATCGCATGGAAGCGTGGTAAACTGTTGAAACCCTAAAATGTAACACCTCCAAATCTGGGTATCATCAACCCATCACAAAAACAATCTAACGGAATAGTTGATATATTCCGAATGGGGGAGGGCGTTACTTTCAACTTCATAGATCAATAACACAGAAAAGATGATAAGAACACTCAGCTAATATGTTGGTGTCGTTTAAAAAGATACATTGGATTTAACAAAATACTTGTTCATTACATAAGCCCATGGCTTCAAATTGTTTGACAACATAAGTAAAGATTTTGGTTTATAACAAATATCCCAAAATGTAATACACCCCAAATCTTTAGTACTGACTCCTCCAAAAAGTAATCCCCCAATGTATCTTGGCACCTCGTGCCTTATTGACCTGGGAAAACATGCTTAAAACGTCAACATAAAGTTGGTGAATTCATAGGTTTATGTAAATCAATTGTAGAACCGCAAGATTTCTAAGTGTATGATTAAGCAACAGATGAAAACATCATAAAAAGTAATTACGGTTTCCTAAGCTCATGACACCGAAGCTCGACGAATATGGATGTAATAAATTGCCAATAAATGCCCCTGAATGATGTTCTAACCCGCAACATCCCAAATCCGACATGGTATACGTTTGTTGTCCGGCAGACCGGCACAGTGAGCGCTACTCACCCAAACGGGGACGTCAATCCCAAATAGATCTATTTATAACATTAGTTCTTACAATCTAGCAATTGACAGTTCATGATAAAAGGGCTCAGTGGGTTATCGCTACTTAGGCAAACACGTAATCATAGTATAAAATATACACTTGCGTCCAATTTATAAAACAAAGCATGTTCTCACCCCAACAATGTAAATCATTTAAATAATTGTAAAACATGGGGCTATGAACTCACCTGAGCAAATAGTCCTCTGAAAATGATAATATATCTAAGTACGGCAAATGAATCACACCGTCAAATACCTAAGTAAACACGGACAGTCTTAGTCTACAAGTTTAGGCTACAGATTTAATGTATAACTACAATAAATTGCTAGTTTATATATACTGTTATCACTTGTCTGGTGGTAAATATTTTATTGAATTTGTATTCACTTGATGGCTTTTTGGAAGGTATACGACTAAGGATAGATATCGTAAAAAAAATATACATTTATTAACCTGATAGTTTATGCATCGATAAACCTTGACTTTAATTACTATAATACTTTGATTATAACTTTAGTCCTTTTATTTATGTTTGGTTAAATTATACTTTTAACCCTTAACTTTCCAAGTTGTCACTTTTAGTCCTTTGACTTTACAAAAAATGCACTTTAGGTCCTTATGTGTTCCAACAGTCCTTTAAGTTTCAGGAATGACAGAAACAGCCTCTAGACTCTTCAAAAATAGATTTTGACAGTTTTAACCCTTAAGTTTGTAAATTGACACTTTTAGCCCCTCAACTTGTAAAAATCGTATTTTAACCCCAATTAAGTTCTAACAAGTGGCATTGGGTTTCATTAAGTTCCAATAAGCCATTCAAGCTGGGTCAGCTTATAAATAAGCTCGAATGAGCTTATTTAGGCTTATTGGGCCTTATTGGGTCCGTTAAGGTCCAATAAGCATTTAAAAGGTCCAATTAAGATTTCAAAAGCTTAAAAGTCGTCATTAATTCCATTTAAGTCTGTTAAGCTGAAAATAAGCTCGGGGGAGCTTATTTGAGGCTTATTCAAGCTTATTGGGCTCGATAGCCCAATAACACTAACCCGATTACTTTTAAAAAGGTTCTCCATATGATATAACTTAATTTCTAAGCCTATTAAGCGTTAGTGGGTCTGTTTTCGTGATCAGCTTATTCAATAAGCAAATAAGTTCGTTATTGGGCTTTTTAGGCCCAATAAGAACCCGAATAGTATTCAAACATTTTGGCTTGGTCCATTAAGGTCCATTAGTTATTCCTAAGTCCATTAAGCCCATCAAAACTATGTAAGTTCACCAATAAGTTGTTTAAGCTTATTGTGAGCTTATTGGCTTGCGTTGGACTCGTTAATGGGCTAACGAGCCCATTATAGGTTCGGTTTGGTTTTTAATGCTACTAAGGGTCTATATTAGTTTCAATAAGCTCGTAGGGCTCTTAATAAGCTCGTAGAGCTTATAAATAAGCTGTGGGTCCGCCAAGCTTGCTTATTGGGCCTGTTTGAGTTTAATGGGTCCATTCGTGGCTTGTTAAGGCTTCCTAAGCATATTGTTTATTCCAAAGAGCTTTAAGAATTTTATAAACCCTTGATAATCTCAAATGAGGTTATTTATAAGCCAAGGGCCTCAACCAATGAGTTGTTGGGCCTGTTGGGCCCGAATGTGGTTCGAACGTGGGCTGTTAGGCCCGATAAGGTCCATTTGGTTTACTAGTGTCCACGTAGTATTTCGTTAGGGTTGTTTGTACCAAAACACTTCTTGTAAGTTATATATGCATCGAGTTCACCACATGCATTCGTGTAACGAGTGTATATACCTCCCCCCAAGCGCCTTCGTCGTGTTTACTTAGTAGGTTTACGTATGGTTTTTATAAAAACTCGTCATTAACTCACATGATACATGTTTCTTTGTTATTTTCACACCACACAAGGTTGTATATACATAATAACATCGCGTATAACACATATGTTTCGTATTTAATGAGCATGAACTTACGTTAGCGTGTCATTTATATAATACCGTGACATATTGACTAGATAATAAAGGAAAACAAGTATAATACGAATTGTATGGGTTCAAACGTGACTTACAAGAGTCCTAGCATTCTTGGTTTGAGTGTACGCGAGTAAATGTAGCAACCCAAATGTGTAATACACGATCAAATACCAAACCCTAAGCTTTAAAGCTTTGTAAACCCCCAACCTTAGCTCGTGTATTCCTTGTGCACTCATATGATAGTCCTATTTGTGTATTGTTGGTTCGAATTGAATTGTAGTGATGTATGTTTGCGGTTTGTTGTCCGAATAAGAAAGGGAGTATATATGTTTTCTTGTTTGAGTGTGTGTGAGTTGTAAGAGTGTAAAATGGTATATGTGTGTGAGTATTTATAGGCAAAATACTTAGTTACATAATGCTAGTCCTAAACAAACCAAAATCGGTCTAGGTTAGTGGTTTTTGAGGCTTCTAGTTAGTAACACATTGTTTCTTGTTAAACCACTTAGGTACACTCTTTAATTACATAATCTAAGTACAAGATTACCTAGGATTTGGAAAATCTTAAGGTTTTATGTATATACATGCATTTAGCCGCGGCATAGAGGGCAAAAGGAGTAAATAGGTTATTAACCATTGTGTATTAGCTTATTAGGGAAACATTTAGTACAAGGTTTAATTAACCTTGTGATGTACAAGTACTTTAGGATCATTAGAAGATTTCTAGACAATTTGTGTGTACATATATGTTGTCGTGGGTTTCAAAAGGGAAGGAAGGATCCAAAGTGATCTTTAACTAATGTGTATTAGCTAACTAGGAACATATTGTACAAACCTTAATTAAAACCTAGATGTACATTGTACTTAGTAAGATTTTTAAGGATTCCTATTAACTTTTGTTCTCATACTCGGCCCTAGTGAGGTATTAGCATAAGACTTGATTAGATTTTGTGTTTAAGGTTTAAAAGTGGATATTGGTTTGAGTCTAGGTATTTTCGATGTGTGTCCAGATGTATTTTATCGCGAAACGTAAGCCTTTTACGTGACCAATAAAAATAAAATACGCAAATTTAATAATTATGTTCTTAATAATTATATAACACTCGTTTGATGTAAACCTTAATTTATTTGGTGACCGTTTACATTAAATGATTATTTTTAGTCTACGTGATTTAGCTTAAAAGTTAAATTAAAAGTAAACGCGTATTGGACCAAAATAAATAGTGACGAATAATAAGAGTCGTAAAATGACCTAAAATTGAGAAATGTTACAGTATCCACCAGTTAAAGAGCTTTGTCCTTAAAGCTTAAGACCTTGTAGTGGATGACGAAGCCCGGTTTATGAAAAGCTATGGGTATTTCTGTTTGAACGAATCTTCACGTTTCCAGGTGAACTCAGGACCTCTCCTAGAGTTCCAGCGAACCTTAACCAATGGTATCCGGCTTCGCTTCAATCGTTTGATCTCCCGTTCCATGATTTCAACGGGCTCCTCCACAAACTGGAGCTTATCGTCAATGTGAATTCCTTCTAACGGCATGACTAATGGTTCGTCCGCGTAACATTTCTTTAGATTAGACACATGGAAAGTATGGTGAACTCTGCTCAACTCTGGAGGAAGTTCCAACCTGTAGGCCACTTTCCCAACTTTGGCTAACACCTTGAAAGGTCCGACATATCTCAGGTTAAACTTACCACACTTACTGAATCGTACAACCCCTTTTTAAGGTGAGACCTTGAGCATAACCCTATCCCCAACTTCGAACTCCATCGGCTTTCGCTTCCGATCAGCGTAGCTCTTTTGTCGATCCTGAGCAGCTTGCATTCTCTGCTTGATCAGGACGATCTTTTCCGTTGTTTCTTGGATCAATTCAGGACCAGTCAGTTGGGCTTCTCCCACCTCGGCCCAGCACACAGGTGATCGACATTTTCGGCCATAAAGTGCCTCATAAGGGGCGGCCTTTATGCTAGCGTGATAACTGTTGTTATATGAAAACTCGGCTAGTGGCAAATGCTTAACCCATCCTTTGCCAAAATCGATCACGCAAGCACGTAGCATGTCCTCGAGAGTTTGGATAGTTCTCTCGCTCTGGCCGTCGGTTTCTGGATGATACGCAGTGCTCATACTTACATCTGTACCCAAAGCTTTCTGAAATGATCTCCAGAAATTTGATGTGAATCTCCCATCACGATCACAGATGATTGAAACAGGTATTCCGTGTCTTGCTACTATCCTGTTCAGGTACAACCTTGCCAACTTGTCCAATGGATCATTCTCCCTTATTGGCAAGAAGTGAGCAGATTTTGTAAGTCGATCCACAATCACCCAGATGGTGTCAAAACCTTGTGACGACTTAGGAAGCTTGGTGATAAAATCCATCGTGATATTATCCCACTTCCACTCGGGTATTGCTGGTTGTACTAACAATCCTGATGGCCTTTGGTGTTCGGCTTTGACCCTCGCACATGTCAAGCACTTGCTAACATAGGTGGCAATGTCAGCCTTTATGTTTGGCCACCAATATAGCTTCCTCATGTCTTGGTACATCTTTTCATAACCAGGATGAATAAAGTATTTTGAAATGTGGGATTCGTGCTTAATCACGGATCTTAAGTCTCCATAGCAGGGTAACCAGCTCCTGCCGTATAAACATAAAGTTCCATCAGCGCGTGGTTCCAACTTTTCTTTGGGTATATCCTTTCTGATCATACCGCCTACATCTTCATTCTCAAGATTCTCTGGTTTCAGGGCTTTGATCTGAGCTTCTAATATTCATTTAGGAAGATCCAAGCTAATAGTCACGACTAAGGCTCGAACCCGTAATGGCTCAATCCGTTCCTTATGGCTTAATGCATCAGCCACTATGTTTTCCATCCCTGGATGATAACAAATGTCACAATCATAATCACTTAGCAATTCTAGCCAACGGCGTTGCCTTATGTTAAGCTCCTTTTGATCGAGAATGTGTTGTAAAATTTTATGGTCAGTGAACACGGTGCATTTGGTTCCATATAGGTAATGTCTCCATATCTTTAGAGCAAATACCACCGATCCAATTTCTAAATCATGAGTGGTGTAGTTCTTCTCGTGAACTTTTAGTTGTCGAGAGGCATAGGCAATCACCTTTTCTCTCTGCATCAATACAGTACCTAAACCCTTGTATGACGCATCATAGTAGACCACAA
>BQNB010054624.1:4016-39464 GCA_026074375.1 Tanacetum coccineum | reverse complement strand
AATGGGAGAGAATAGCCATGGATTTTGTCACAAAATTGTCAACGACCAGTAGTGGGCATGATTCAATCTAAGTCATTATGTATTGATTGACTAAGTCTGCTCATTTCCTACCCATGCATGAAGACTATAAGATGGATAGACTAGCTAGACTATACCTCAATAAAATCGTAGCAAGGCATAAAGTGCCAATCTCGATTATATCCGATCGTGATAGTCGCTTTGCGTCACGATTTTGGCAGTCAATGCAAATGGCATTAGGAACACGTTTGGACATGAGTACGATTACCATTCACAGACCGATGGCCAGAGCAAGCGTACTATTTAGACCTTGGAATACATGCTCAGAGAATGCATCCTTGACTTCAAGGGAAGTTGGGATGTTCATCTTCTATTGGTCAAATTCTCATACAACAATAGTTATCATTCTAGTGTGAGGTGTGCACCGTTCGAAGCATTGTATGGTAAGAAGTGCCGCTCATAATCCTATGGGTAGAAGTTGGAGAAGGACAACTGATAGGACCTGAGATTGTGCAAGAAACTATTGAAAAGATCTCGCAGATTAAGGATCGGCTTAAGGATGCACGTGATCATCAAAAAAGCTATGCAAACAAGAGAAGGAAACCTTTAGAATTCAGTGAGGGTGATCGTGTCCTACTCAAAGTGTCGCCTTGGAAAGGTGTGGTACGCTTTGGGAAGAAAATCGAGTTAGCACCTAGGTATGTTGGACCATTTGAGATCACCGAGAGGATCGGTCCAGTGGCCTATTGATTAAGACTACCTCAAGAGCTGAACAATGTTCATGACATGTTTCATGTGTCTAACCTCAAGAAATGTTTAGCAGACCCAACCCTACATGTTCCTTTAGAGGAAATCCAAGTTGATGCTTAGTTGAACTTTGTTGAAGAGCCGGTAGAAATCTTAGAGCGTAAAATCAAGAAGTTGAAGCGGAGTAGGATTCCTATCGTTAAGTTTCGATAGAATTCGAAATGATGGATTGAATTCACTTGGGAACGTGAGGATCAGATTAAACTCAAATACCCACATCTCTTTAGCTCTAGTACTAGTTGAATTTCGGGAGGGGGGTAGACTGTAACCTTTGCAGATTTTTAGACCGTTAATGTTCTGTCAAATTCACTGTTTAATTGACTTTTACTAATTCCGTCAAGATCAGTGACCGTGTTAACGGCAGTCAATCTTTATTCTAAGCATTTAATAGTTCTATTATTCCTAGAGTTATTCCTTTTAAATGCTTACATCTATATTTGATCACTTACCGGGAACTAGGTCTCGCAAACGACTTAAAAATGTCAAACAACGCGTTCCGTCATGTCCGTTTGTTGTCCATGTTAAATCTAAAACAGTTTATGACTATAAGATTTATTAATATTCTAAGACTAACTAAACATATTTTTACATTTGTTAAAAATACAAGAACTTTCGGGTCACGTTTTAAATCACGAACAAAGAGCGATAGACAACCCGACAAGAAACGAATCAACTAGGAATCCTTCCTAGGATCCTAACATAGCCGGCCACCACAAGGGAGACAACAAGGCATTTTTCTAGGAATTGTGTCTATGCATGCATCTTTATTTGTCTCATTTCATTTCAAAACACACACACTACACCAAAATACACCCACTAGAAAAATATATCCTCTCTTTTTTTCTTCTTACTCTCGTCCGAACTCACACACACATAAATAATCCATATTTTCCGTTTTTGATTAAGAACATGAAGGTTTAAACATATCCGGGTTGATTCTATTGGTGTTTGGGTATATAAAAACAACATAAGGGTTGTTTGTTTAAGCTTTAACCCTCTTCAAAACCCTCTTTTGTAAGTTGTTTTCTTTCAATAATTTTTGTATTTTTGAATGTCTAATGATGCATAAATGATAGTTCTACAATGCGTTTTCTAAAAATCAAAAGCTAAAAAAAACTTGTAAAAACGATATTAAAGGTGCGTTTGGTTCGAAAACAAAAGGAAAGGAAAACAAGGAAAAAGTCATTTTTATATTTTGGTTGTGATGATAGAATAATATTTTTGTACTAAATAGTTTTTGCTTATTTAGCTTATAAATAAGCTTTTGAAAAGCTTGTTATAGCTTTTCGTGGGCTCATTTGGGCTCGAAAAAAATAAGGAATAAAAGAAAGGTAGTTTAGGTTATTTACTACTTTTGTCTTATTTTTATAGCTTATTTTACTAGCTTATTTTAAGAACTAAAAGTACTTTGTGGCTTAATAGCTTATTTTTAAGCTATGCTTATTGATTTTGGGCTTATAAAACACATGATCCAAAAAGGGACAATAAGCCGTGGCTAATTTTTGACCTTTTTGTGGTTCGGTTTATTTTTGTGGCTTTTTGGTTGGCTTATTGTAAATACTAGAAGTACTTATCCGCGTATTTTATAACTCGTTGTTTATTTTAGGCTTTGTACATGTTTATGGAAGTGTTTGTTTGGGCATATACATACCACGGCCCAACTAATGACCCAATAAGCTTTGGCTTATTTTTTGGGCTTTTCGTTCGGCTTATTTTATACTTATTCATATTATTTTGGATTGATAATTTTAAGCTTATAATATTATCGGGAACTTTTCGGTAGTTGAACATGGGCTACCTTTGGATTAAAAAAATAAAGATAACGATTGTAGACTATATTTGGGGTTATGCCAATAAGCGAAAAAACTAATCATCTTGAAACCATTTAAAACGAATTTTTGAAAACGTTTTTACTTGTATATATATTAGGATAGTTAAAATAATCGTTTGGAAGGGTTGTTCTGATAAACTCGTTCACGTAAACGTAAGTTTTTGACATTTTGTCAGAAATTTGTGGATTGAAGAAAATGTTTGAAATGAGGTTTTAAAACCTTTGGAAACTTTTATAAACAAACGGGTCATGCCGAAATTTTATTAAAAATACTTAGTTAATATTTCAATAAAAAACTTACTTTTCTTAAAATCTGACACAAAAAATGAAATAATAAAATATCATTTTTTATAAATCGACTAAAAAGTCAAAAAATATAGTGTTATAATTCTCTAAAATATAAAAAATCTTAATAAACATTTTACGTATTTAAACGTGTTTTTTTCTATAAAAACTTAATGTAGTTATAACTTAGGTTTAACGGGTAAATCGTCAAAAAACCATATTCCAATGATGGTTGTTACTTTATTTATTTACTTCATAATTCCCTACTTCTTATTCTTTTCACTTGCCTATATCTTTTTAATCAATCGAGTACATATATCTAATATATACTACATTAGTATATTCTCTTTGTGTTCCTACTGTCGCCATCACACAACCATAAATACTAAAATTAATTGTAAACCACACATTTTAAAGGACTCTTATGCATCAACCCTAAACCTACATTTAAAAACATATTTCTGAATCGGACTTTAATGGATTGTCGTGTCTGTGACGCTATTGCACTCTATTGTTTGATCATCTTTTATCAGCTACTTATCTATCTTTGTTTAGGTGAGTTCTCTTAGCCCCACTTTTAAAACAATTTTTTTCGTTGGGAGGAAAAGATACTCTAAGGTCTATTTTCAAACTACTTTTACTTTGTTGCAAAACTCTTTATTCTTTGGACAATGCTATGTGCCTATGATATGGATATGTGAAGTCCACTACATCTATTCATGCAATTCTACCTGAACACATCTACATAAGACTACTTTAGGCTGACCGAGTATCTCCAGCTGGTAAGGTGATTGGTTTGGAAATTATAAAGCGCGTGGATCATTATTACAATGTTGATTGGGTTTGGACTGCTATGGTATGTGTGTTGTTATAATTGGAAATCTATTACTACTGGTGCATTCTTGCTTCGTATTTCGCTATTGTCCATCTAAAATCTTAGCACAGCAATTGGCGTTACTCTCTAAACCTACGAGCTCACCAACTTTATGTTGACCTTTTCGAGTATCGTTTTTAGGTGAGGCGAATGCTCAGTGATTGTCAAGTTAGCAGGCCTATTAGCAGACCTAAGATCATCCCTTGAGGATTCTTTCTATGGAGACTGTGTTCTAGGAGTTTATTTATGTTATGTTCTGGATCATTTAGACATGTATCACTCTGGCTCTGAAGAGTTGATTTGTAATAATTTCAAGACCATGTGATGTGACTCGACTTGTCTTGGCACAAGTTCCATACTTGTTATCAGAGGACGTTGTAGCACTTTGTTTCAATGCATTTAGTATTCTCTATATTGACATCTTGTGTTATGACGATCAATCCCTCTGTCACGCCTCAAGTTTTCGCCTTCGTCGGGGTGTGACACGAGTCCTGAAGCCCACAACCCTCTAAATCTACTTTAAGTCAAAGATTAAACATTTACTTGTGATTCATAAAGTACATTTCAACTTTTCCTAATATGTGGTTCTTAAGGGGAAGATCATAACTAGTCATTGGTTATATAAAAAAACATCACTATTCTCTTTTCTCATCTCTTGAACCACGGCAGAACATAGACAACAAAAGGGAGTTTACAAAGTTTACTTAGTGCTCTTGCAAGAGGATTTAGCTTGGGTTAATTGCTAGGGTTTGGTTCTTGTTTTTTTAGGGGTTGTTTAAGGTTAAAAGGTTAAAATCTAAGGTGGTTTGAGGTATATACAAGGGTTTGTTCAAAGATTTATCTAGGGTTCAAGTTAGGGTTTTCAAGAAGTTGGGTTTTATAAATCTTGGGTTTTTGCTAAGCTTTGGTGGTAAATCATTCATTTCATCTTCTTGTTGTAAGTAAAATATCATTCCCATTTCATTATTTTTTACACATCATTCATACATACATTCCTTGGTAAAAATTATGTCACTATACTTGTTTGTGTAAAATATGTTTTGAAAAGGAAAACTTGCAAAGATTTAATGCACATTCTTGTTTTTATCATATTATTTATGTTCTTGAATTATATTAGACTTATTTTTGATAAATTGATGGAGATGGGATTAGGTTAATTATGAGATGGTTTTGTTGGTTGAAGCACTATTGAAGGGATTTAGGTTAGATTTGTGGTTTTGGTGAAGTTGTGGTGATTTTCGGCTAGTTTTTGGTTAAAACATGTTGTCCACAAATGTTTCGTGGGTTTAGGGGGACTTAAAAAATGTTTCAGATTGGCCAAACCTTTAAAATATGTTAGTATATTGTCCCCCGGTAATTTCAATATAAAGAACGCGAAAAATGGACTTATAACGAAGAAGTTATAGTTGTTTTAAGTTTGGCGAAACATAAATAATTTTGACAACTTTTACAATGTTTTTGGACATTCTGTCCAGTTTTTAAATTGAGATTTTAACCCCTTTCGAGTCTGAATCAGCTAAAGTGTATAAAAGAGAACTTGTCCGGAATGAATATCTAAGCACATGTACCATGTACACTATTCGTTTGTAGCTAGTTTTTCGAATTATGTCTAACTAGAACTTATGCTAGATTTTCTGCATTAAGATTGCGAAATTGCTCTTGCATTGCATATAGGAATAGATCACTTAATTTACAAATGTTACATAAACATCTTGTAAATCTTTTCGAGTATGAAAATATACTTAGGGATAAGAGTTCAATAACTTATCAAGTATATTATTAAATATGTTAAAACTAGTCACCTAAATATTTCCAACGATTTAATCTATTTTCAACAACACGTTTAAATATTTTTAACAACTTTGCTTATGCTGACCTTGGGGTTGGTTAACAAAAGAAAGATTGATTAAATACATCAAGTCCACAAAGAAAAAGAAATATGCGGTGCTTGCAAGGTTCAACTAAAACATACACACGTATTATAATTTTCTAAAACATAACAGTATTTTACAAAATATGTGTGTTGTATAAAAATTGTTAGAAATCTCATATATATACTCATAAAATGTCAAAAACTATGTATATTATACATAACAACAAATAGTTTGTCGCACATGTAAAATTTACGAAAATCTTGGAATAAAAAATTAACTTATCATTATTCATCAACCTCACCTTACAACCAATCCTTGGATTAATGAAACACACTATTTAAATGTTTATTTATTTTCTTTTAAATGAGTGTTCGTGAGGGTCAAGAAAGATTTCTAGAATATATCAATTCATTATTCAAATTATGATTGATAACTTTATTGAATTCTAATGACAAGTTTTTCATTATGGACTTGAAAATGGATCTTATTTGTTTAGCTTCAAGACTATATTCAATATATGAGAATTTATCTTTGGATCAAGATACTCAATCACACTAGATTGTATATGAAAATAATTACAATTCTTTTTCTAGATGAAAAGAATATGCATCGGATCAAAAATCACAACTGTTTTTGTTGTTGATGCTGCCATTATTGAGTTCTTCTTGTCAATTGCTTGTGTTCCAAATATTATACTAATATGTTTAATACACGCATCAAATACACAATGAAGTAGGATTGACGACTTGGATGTTTCGTCCTAAATATTCAAGCAATTTACATTGAATGCAATTGGAGAAAATGGTGTCCTTTATCCAAAAAACCAACACAAGCAACTAACAATATATGTAAACTTTGCTCATACAACATAAAAACACAACTCATAGCTAAAATTCACTTTTAACTAAATTCTAAAATAAAAATCAATATTCTGTTTATTCACCTAATGGATAACATGATGTTTGAAAACATTATGTTAAGATTTATGCTTATCGTATTAAAAACGAATAGATAAAGGATAATATATATCATATGCATCTTATTTCATTCGAGCATAAATGGTTGTGTTACAAAAAATACACAGATATCATTTGAAAATATAAGTAATTAGAAATTGAAAATAACCAATCAAAATTAGATAGTCATGCATAAACAAGTAAAAAATACATTTCTTCAAATACTTATTTAATTATGATATACCAACAATTTGATTAAAATATTAATTTTTAGAGAAGTATATTTTTTTTAAAATAAAATATGTCTCTTTTCAAACATCTATCATTAAAGAATCACAAACTCAATTAAAGAAAAATAATTTTGGATGAATTTCACTTCACCATAGCTGAAATGGAGAATTCTTAAAACACTCTCCATATAACCATATTTGTCATTGCAACAAAATAAACACAAGGACTCTTGGTCTTTTGAAAAACAAAAAACACGTTAAATATCACAAGTACAACTACACATGTAAACAATAAAATATAAGACATCCATTAAATCAAGCAATATGTAATCGAAATCAATCAACCTATAGATCTTGAACAAAAGATTAAAACATCTTGCTTACGCTTATCTTAGAATTCCACACATCTTGATTAGAATTATGCGAACCAGAATTAAAGTATGATTAGTTGAGTCATGAAAAGATAATACAAATTTTATCTTTGCTACACTTCATTAGGCAAATATAAGAATTCTATTTTGTCTAACATAATAATGACTACTAGAGAATCTATTGCACTAGAAATTCAATTTGACCTAACGGTTGAATTGCTTCTAAGAGTAAAGTTGGGTTCGGTGTATAACCCGTAAAAATGGTCGTGTTTAGCATGAATTGAGCACCACTAGTGATAGTATCATATTCATTCTCTAATTTGATTAAATGACTCTTCCTAAATATGCCTAATGATGGTATACATCGATAAACTTTGTATCTCATTAGGAGTACACACTAAGCACGTAGAAATTAGACTTTTCCTTAGTCAATCTAGACAACATCGCCGACATCCTCACCAAACCACTCAAACGTGAACCGTTTACTTTTTTTAAGTCTAGGTCTAGGAATGATGAAACTAAGCTTACAAACGTGTCATTCTCATTTTAATAGTCTTATTACTATTAAATACATTTCGATAAATCTCGACAACTTAATCATTTCATCCGAAATGTTTAAGCATTTTAAATTCGCGAAATGCAAATTAAAATGTCACTTATTGTTCATGTCCAAGTCGTTTCACAAAAACCTTAATCATGCCTCTATTATTATATAGATGGTTAATATCTTCCGTCCACATTTCCGTTACCACCTTTAAGACAACCTCGTACCTCGTTGTGTGATTGTTCTACGAACAATCGCAATATTCGAGAAGAGCTACATAACTTCGCGGATGAAGTTCATCGTATGCTAACCGTCATCCATCATGAAATTGTCAAGCTCATCGCTTCCGTCGTTATTTCTCTTCATTTATTCTTTTTATTCCACAACTTATGTCCGGATGAGCACGAATTAAAAGGGAAGGGAAAACACACATCTTCACATATATCCTTTAACCAAACACTCTCAAGAACTCACATAGGTGATCCTTATTCACTAGAAACCACAAGATACACTTCTACCATACACTCAAACCTCATAACTATTATTCACTCTTGTTAGTGATCATTAGTTCTAGTACATCCCCAAATCACCAAAGTGAAATGAAAAACCAAGTCATCCTTACTACTATCAACCTCGATTCATCCACCTGTCACTTTCACAAGAAGATTCACCATGTAACCATTCCCCACAAGTGAATTTCGTAATGAAATCCATCTTATCCTCATATCCCGACACTCATAAGCATGTGTGCCTATGTTGTCAAAAGTCAAGTGAATTTCGTAATGAAATGCGTCTCATCCAATCATTTCCACTTTTTAACAAGTGAAGAACACAAAGAAGATATACAACCTTCAAAGTGTTGTTGAGTCATCACAATGCTCCACCATTTTCACATTTTCACCTTTGTTCATCAACATTAACAACCATCTCAAGAAAACAATCACCCCAATCAAGAATTACCAAACCCTTACATTAAGGACACTCCCACATCACCACAAGTTGCCTCACATCCTCCATTTCCCATCTCACCCATCAATTCATATGTTACTCACACTCAATCTCCACCTCAAAGTGACAACCAAATTCAACACACACCACCTCCATCTCTCCCAACAACAAAACAACATTCCCTCATCACCTTACTCTCCAAACCTACCAAACACCCAACAAACCTATAGTCAACACCTTCCCTTTCCATTCACGCTCATCCTTCCTCATTTATGTTTCCTCAACAAATCATCCTTATCATCAACATTTAGTTCGACCTAAAGTCTTACGATAATGTTTATCCTTAAACACCCCAAACATGAAAAGCATACATAATGCTTAACAAAGAAACCTTGAGGATTTAGGAATCTCTCAATACAACCATTAGTCTATTTAAATCCACATCATTATCTTGGTTAGATGATGATACCACAAGGAACGTGTTGATCGAGTCTTAGCCCTTAAGCATGTGTCGGTCGAATCTTATCATTGGTTCCTAAACATTTCCATGTCTTAAGCATTCATAATTTTTTTTGTTGTCTTTAGTGCCACACTTTAGAGTGCATATACCTAAAACATACATGATTTGTTCCCCACTAAGTGTCTTGCATATATATCTATCATCATCATTATATATATGTGCATTTTTCTACTAACTTTGTTTTGTAGCACTTTTTCGTTACTCGATTTCTTGGTGCCCCAATCAAGGGGGAGCATACACCAAGGGGGAGCATTTGCAAATGTCCAAGCCATTACGTTTGCAACCGTTTAAGACATCTACACATTTTTTTATGTGTCTTTCATCCCTATATTTTTTGTTGCGCGAAACTAACCATTGATGTAGGTTAAGAGTTTGCAACTAATTTGATCCATGCATCCGCTTGAGTCAATGTTCAAGGAATGTCATTGTTTAAAAGGGATTGATAGAATCAAGACTTCACTTAGGATGATGCAAGCTCACCTCTTTGATTGAAGAGTTGAAGTGTAGTAAAAGTCTCGTCTTGGAGTCCACCTTTTTGTTTCGACAAAAGGGGGAGAAGAAGTGTAAACAAGTAACTTATACATTTTACTATGAGTTATAGTTTACATATTTTGTCATCATCAAAAAGGGGGAGATTGTTGGTAGAAATATTGCGATATTTAATCTATACATTCTCTTTATGTTTTGGTGATGACAAACATGCAACTTATAACACATAACGTAAAGTGCTTAAGTTACTCGTAATCACTAATCATCAATTCGTCAACATCTTTCGACGTCTCAAGTTTTCTTCAACAATAAATTTAAGTTCGCACCCGACGTAAATCACTAAAGGTATGAACAAACAAACTTTAATTTGTTGAATGATCAAAGAAAATTTTTAAACCTTACATTTATAAAATGGGACAAACATTTTTAAAAATATATACAAAACATTTTTGTAATTATAAGAAATGTATTATTCAAAATAAACATTTTGAATTTCAAATTTTCGGACCTAAAACGGCTTGAAATGGTCCAGTAAACACCTCCCCTGAATAGGACAAAAAGGGAGCGTCTGAATAAGGGGAGGCCCCCTTAATTACATGGGCGGCCCCTTTAAAATTAAGGGGGCCGACACCCTATTTAAGAGGGCCGGCCATAGATCCCGCTCCTCCTTTTTGTCCTATAAATACTAGACTATTCCCCAACATTTTTCTTACCTCTTTGCACAAAGTTTTCTCAGATCTAAAACCTCCTTTCAAATCCTTTCCTTTGATCACATAACTTATTACAAGTTTGTTTAAAATGTGATCCAATCATCCATCTATTGAAGTGAAAGAGAAGAACTTTCGTTATCATTAAGATACGAAGTTATGTAGGCTAGTTAGGGCATTCGTAACATGTCTTACATTCATAATGCATAGATCAAGTCCATGTATTCCAAACTTATATAATTGCTTGATCATGGTGATCATGGTGTGTTTTGTAGTTGGATCTTGGTGATCCTTTCTAGTAGTGTTAGATAGTTGCGACATAAGTAGTGTGGTGAGGAAAAGTTGTGAAGTTCTGAAGAAGTTGTGAGTTGGGAAGAATTCGTGAAGTTGTAAAGGGCGTGTTGTGATAGATTGATTCTGCTAAGATTAGTACTCGACATTTAGCTTTATAGTCATTAAATCGTGTAACAACGTGTGAACGGTTTTCTACGCCTTAAAGGGATCTTTTGACCAGTGAAGTAACACTCGAGTTGGTACTCGGGGAGTGGAGTAGGCGAAGAGGTCTTCGTGACCGAACCATCTAAAATCATCATGTCCGGTTTGCATTTCCTTCACTTATCTCTTACATTTATAACTCTCATTTATCGCTTTATATATATACTTTAATTGTTTATATTGTGAGTTATATAGTTTTTAATTATGTCTTAATAATGTAATTTTGTGTGTTGTGTGTATTGGTTGTAAAATCGATGTATTAATATGTGTATATAACTTGTATGAACACTCATCATATTGTATCACACTTGATCGGTAATTTGATACAAAACATTTTAAGATTTTTAATGGAAACGTATTCACCCCACACTACGATTTCCACAAATACCTCTAGGGCGGCCTACTTTAAACATAAAGATAGGGATTTTTGTAAGCATACTCCATCAAAGCCTAAGTTTCATTTGTGTTCATAATCTTTGTAAGCATACTCCATCTACTCTTTTGATTTTTATTTATCTTGATCATGTTTATACATTTTTCTATACTTTCATTATTTATTTTTGCACATAAACATCATGGTTTTAAAGTTATATCATAAACAAGTAAACTTTTATGAATGTTGGCAAAGAAACCAAGAACCATACTTACTTATATGATTATTAAGCAAGTTGTCAAGTTAGTTATTCATAAACTAGCTTAAATAGTTTTATAGTTTATTCCATGTTTTATTCATTGTTGTAAAGTGTTGGATGGGATTAGGTTAGTTTGGACGTTGTTGGTTTAAAAGTGGATGAGGTTAATAGATTAGAGAGTTTTGTTGTGTAAAAATGAGGTAAAAATTATAAGTTTTGAAGTATATAAATACCTCTAGGGCAGCTAATTAAACATAAAGATAGGGAATTGCGGCAATTTAAAACCTTAAAAATATGTTAGTACTCGTAATACATTCGCGGACATATAAGATAACTCAACAAAACGGATGTAAAACGAAGAAGTTTTGGTCAAAACAAGATTTGTAACAATACCGGCAAATGCAGTTTTTATAACAAATGTGGCAGAAACAGATTTAGTGATTTTGACCGCTTTCGGATCCGTTTCGGCTAAAGTGTAAAACTAGAAACTTGCTCGGAATGATTTTTTGGTAAAAGAAAGCCCTTTTTGAAGCCCGAAAGTGTAAAACGAGGGAGTTATACTTAATCAAACTTGGACTATTTTTCTAAAATTACCATAATTTTCTGCGCACATTTTTATAGTGTCAAAGCTGTTAGGAATAGTAATTTGGGTTTTCGGACGTTTTCGGGTCCGTTTGGACTATAAAAACCTTAAAAAATACAATAGCATCACTTATTTAATATTTATACGCGTTTTAAACTTTATAAATAGTATATAAATTAATCAAACTATATATGTATTGTCATTGTAAAAATAATAAAAGTGGTAAACTTAACGAAATCATTATTTTGTTTTATAAGCTAGGACTAAAACTATTAGGTGGTGATATAACAAGATAAAATATAGTGCATTATTTATATTTACATGCATTATTCTAAAGGGTTAATTGCCTAAAAATGTATTATACTTGCCACTTTTTTTCATTGTATGTAGACAACTATTTTTTTGTCATTGTGTTGCTCAACTTTTGAATTCGTGCTATTGTGTGTATTCTGCGACTATTTCTGCATGTAAAATGACCTTTTACCCTTCAAAATTTGAAAAAGTGAGGGTAAAATGGTCACAAAATACACACAATAGCACGGATTTAAAAATTGAACGACATAATGACAAAAAATAGTTGTCTACATACAATGACAAAAAATGGCAAGTATAGTACATTTTTAAGCAATCAACCTTATTCTAAATCGACCTATAATTAAATGGGTTGCATATCGGTCCTTATTGACGACATTCTTTGTTGATTTTTCTAAAATCAATTTCATCACTTAAGGTGAGTCTCATAGCCCATATTTTACTTGTTTTGAACCATTTTGGGGGAGAATACATGCTCGATTACAAACTTGTTTATTTACTCGTTTACAAACTTGTTTACTTACCCGTTTACAAACTTATCTACATGATTGATTTCAAACTCATTTACATGCTCGTTTATTTTATAACAATGCGATTACTTTTTAAGACATTGTGAGATTTCATAGCAGGATTGACATCCCGGCCGGTTTGAATAAAGTACATGTCAAACAGGAGAAATTCCATTTGAGTTGTACATCTATTAGGGTTGACATCCTGGTCGATTTAAATAAAGTACATGTCAAACGGACAAAATTCCATTTGAGTTATACATCTATTAGGGTTGACATCCCGGTCGATTTGAATAAAGTACATGTCAAACGGGCGAAATTTCATTTGCATTATACATCTATAAGGGTTGACATCCCAGCCGGTTTGAATAAAGTACATGTCAAATGGGCTAAATTCCATTTGAGTTATACATCTATTAGGGTTGACAACCCAGCCGATTTGAATAAAGTACATGTCAAACGGGCAAAATTCTATTTAATTTATACATTTATTATGGTTGACATCACGGTCGGTTTGAATAAAGTACATGTCAAACGGGCAAATTTCCATTTGAGTTATACATATATTAGGGTTGACATCCTGGCCGGTTTGAATAAAGTACATGTCAAACGGGCAAAATTCCATTTGAATTACCTTACGGGTATTCTGGGTAGGGCACTTATCCTTGATTTCAGTTAATGCATCGGTGTCATGAGCTTGGACCGTAGTAAACGCATTTTGTGTGGTTTTGTTTTTATCATATTGTCATACACACTTTAAAATCTTATGATTCAAATTTACAGTTTTATAAACCTATGAACTCACCAACTTTAATGTTGACACTTTTAAGCATGTATTTATCAAATGAATAAGATGCTTGATGTCCTTGATGTGCATTGGAGTCCAAATTTTACAAGATTACATTCATGCTTTTTTACTTGCATTCAAACTATCAATCTCATTGTATTATTTTCAGTCTTTTATTTTGATGTAACTTTAGGACAAATGTTATAACTATTCAAATTTCAATTAAATCAACGGGATTATCTTTCAAATGACTCATTTAGAGGTCGTTCTCTTATATCTTATGCTATTGTATTATGAAGTAACGCCTCCGGTTACCTTTCCGCTGCCAACCATTTTGGGGTGTTACATCATCCATACTATACATACTTTTACAGAAATAAGTGGTGATATCTACCACTTTATACAAAACTCTGCATCGTTAATTTATAATCACGTATCAACGAATAATCTATCCTTCAAATAATACCATCGGTTTAAGCTTTAACGAACCGGCTATCTCCATAATTTCCTCCTCTTTTTGTACCAATTTTCTAATTTTTTTTGTTTTTTAACATAAATGATACACTATGAATCTTAGTGTAATTTCACCATCTTCACGATCATAATAATTCCGGATAATTTCTTCCATAATTCTTCGTACTCGGATATACCAATAATTGTGAAAGTAGTAAAAATACATGAGTTTAACTACTTTTACATTCCCATTGCAATGTGCAATTTTCTCAACCATACCAGAGATTGAAAATGACACAAGACATAAGAAATACATACTTTACACTAAAGCAACTAGAAACTGATAAATGCACTTAATCTAACAGGGTAGGCTAAGATGTAAAGGTGTAACGAAACAAATAGTTAGTGAAAACATGAATGGTTAAACAGGTTTTTCTAGGGGAATCTTACTCTTAAAATTAGAGAAAATAAAGGGTTTAGACGGGGGTTAACTAACCGGTGTGGTTAGTTAATAACACAACATATATAGGCCATATCCCAAAACCAGGATACGCCGTATGAAACCTATAAAAAAGTATATGAGTACGGGTCAGTCTGCCAAATACGCCGTATCATATAATGAATACGTCGTATAGACAGAACAGGTAATAATGTTTTAAATGCAGAAAAATAAAGAACTAGATAACGTCCAGACATTTAATACGCCGTATGGGTGGGGCGGATACACCGTATTGATGTCTGGGAAGACAGACTCAATAAAATGAAAAAAATAGTCTAGGTTGTCTCCCGGGAAGCACTTTTCTTTACAATGAAGTCTTTAAGTTAGACTTTTCTTCAGTTCTTTATTACTTGGTGCGTGTCATGGTCCACCCTTCGTCCTTTTTTCAGAAAATCTCTTGGTAGATGTGAGACACACTATATTCACTTCTCTTCTAAGCATTGCATTCACATGTGTTTATAGCAATGTACTCTTTGTTAGGTCCTAACGAATACTTTATAACTTCAAACTTTTTGGCTATGCACAACCTTTCGTTGAGCTGCTCATCTTTTATATTGTCAGAGTGGGGTGCGTTGTTTAGAATAATATCATTCACCTTGCTAATGTTGCCCCCACTGTACTTTTGGTTGCGTTCATTCCCTTTTTCAATTTCATAAATGTTATCTTTTTCTTAAGCATCTAAATAAGGTTTGAAAAATGAGTTAGTATCGGTGTTACGAGGGTTTCCATAATCAGATTCCTCCAATTCTTCGTTGCTTGATTCGATCTTATCCATTAGTTCATTATTTTCCTCTCCTTTTACCCAGTAATTCCATAATGCGATTTTAGTCATTCCATCCATTCTTCTATGATCTTTGAATTTTGAATTTAACCACGTTACGAATTCAAAGTAATCAGGCCCTTCGGTTTCATCGTCCCTTGTTACATCATATTTGCTAGCTCAGGATAGGGGATAGTATTTATAGAAGAATCTCCCTACTTGCGCACTCTAGACGGTGATTTTTTCACACCCTTCATTTATCCACCATTTTCGTGTAGCACCGGTAAGCGAGAAAGGAAAAACATGCACGCGTAGTCGATCGGTGTCCACATTAGGAATTTTAATCGAATTGAGTATTTCAAGAACTTTAGCGATGTGGTCGACCATGTCTTCTTCTTTCGACTCGCTGAAATCATAATTTTGTAATTCTTTTAAGTGCTCCTTGCTAAGTTTAATTTTCACATTAATGTCGATCTTTGGTTTAGCAAGACTTGATTCAGCTTGAGCTTTTTCCATGCATTCCCTCAAAAAGCTCTGACATAACTCCCACCATTGCCTCTTCAATCTAATTTTATGATTAACACGATCTGTAACAAAGGCAAAAATATCAGCAAGATTTGCTCGGAAGAAGGATAATACAGAAAATTAAACACGAAAATCAAATACGAAGAATCTGTTTATGCTGTTATATCAGGTGATCGATACACCGTATTCAATTTATCTGAATAGACCATATAGACTGCTGAATGAGATACGTTGTATTGAATAAAAAAGTTAGATATGCCATATTGAATTAGAGTGAATACGCCGTATCAGGTTATCAACCAAAACAATGTATAAAAAATAATAAAGTAAACAAATCAAACACACAAGCAAACAATAATAAATAAATATACAGAATTTTACACTAATCTAAATTACACTAATTCTAGGGGTTAAGTTAATTTAGGTTAAAACCAAAATATTAAATAAAAGTAAAGATTAAACAACTTCACTCCCTGACAGCGGCGCCAAAAACTTGACGTGTCATTGGAGTTTAGGTATTTGTTTATTATCTAGTTTTACATTTATATTTTTCCGACTATACTTAAAACAACACTAATGAGTAGTCTACCCGATCATATGTATCTTCATTGGTAAGTAGAGTATCGATCACTAAAAGCGAGCGTTAATCTTTTAGTTCTATCAATATTTTGGTTAATTAAATTAAGTCAATTTAAACTATGTTAATTCTAATCTATGTTAAACATATGCTAAACCTAGTTTTAACGGATAAAGGGGGGTTTTCAGTTTGAGAGACTGGCACAGGTTTGGTGGTGACTTAAATTAATTATAAACACGATAACACACGCAAGCAGATAATCAAAAGATAGAAGAGCGGTCTAGCCAATTATAAGAAAATTGTATTAGCCATGATTAATCTAATTAAAACTCAGGTTTGCTTATTTTAGTGCAATGAGTGCTTATTTCGAGGCGGCATATCATTCCAAGATTTAGGCGGTACTTCTTCCTAAAACCTAGACATGTAGAATTCTGTCGCAATTAAACGCATCCGCCATAAAGTCCTATTTGCTGATTATTAATCTATCTTAGGAGATTAATAATGGTAGTCTTATTAAACCCTAGCCCATCGGGACTTTACCAACTTACTGCTTAACGACTCTTTATATACTAGTAGTCCACTGTCCGAGTCTTTACCAAAGGAATCAGTATGTTATTTGTTAATCCCAGGTCACCTGCTAGTCCAACTTGTTCACATAAACCAATAGTAAAGATAGGTTAATATTTATGATCCTATTACTCTAGATATATACATTGCGGATATGGGAGCCATCCTTGCAATCTAGATAGCTATATATTTTGCATTCTAGTTCCAGTTGAATGATGGGTTGCATATTATGCAACATAAACAAGTATATGGATTGATAAACATAAATCAAGCAAAATCGATTAAATTAAGCAGTCGATATAAACAAACCAAACATTTAATCTTCATAAACATGACTAATACCAAGGGTATTAACCCTTAACCATTGTAATTAATACAAGAATAATAATCAAGAAACCAGGGTAAACTAACTGAGTTAAATGAATGATACTAAAAATTGAATGATTATTAGAGTATAGGGGATTACAAGGTGTTTCCTATGGAATTAGAAGCTTTGCTTGACCTCTTCTGCTCTTCTTGTCTTCTGAAAATCGACTTTTGTGGTTAAGGTATCGAAAAAATGATCAAGCACACCTAAAACTTGTTTTTAGGTGTTCTATTTATAGTGTTCGGAATAGGGTCGATACGCCGTATTGGTAGAAGTCAATACGGCGTATAGAGAGTTTATTGGAGTAGGGACCACGTTCAATATCTTCTAGGATCTTCGTATATAATTTCTTTGGATACGGCGTATAGTAGCTCCTGGATACGGCGTATAGGTCCTCGTGGTTTCTTGTGAAGTGTAGGCACGGCGTATAGTTAGTCAGAACAGGTTCTTCAGATTTCTTTGTTTTAAGCTCCAGAATGCGTACCTTTTAGCTAATCTTCACAAAATACTCCATAATTACTGTAGATCTCAAATATAAATGATTAAGTACCCGTTGATAAAAATAATGCCTAAAAACGTTATTAATATTTTTCGACCTCTCTACGTTTTGATAATCACAAAATGTAAAAATGCTCAATGTAAAATTAAACGTAAACAAGTAATTAGTAGTAAATTTTCATTTTCGAAAATTTAATCACTTAAAGGTATGAATAAATAAATGCTTAATGCATTTTATGATCAAATGAATTTTTATTCAGCCTTACATTTTTTTATAAAATGTTGCAAATATTTTTATAACTTTTACAAAACATTTTTTACATTTAAAAGAAATGTTTTATTCAAAATAAATATTTTGGATTCAAATTTTCTACCTAAAACGGCTAGAAATGTTCTAGAAAATACCTCCCCTGGAAAAGAGAAAAAATGGAGTGTTTAGGCTTGGGTGGCCCCCTTAAATATAAGGGCAGTCCCCTTAGTGATAAGGGGGCCTAGGAGCTAAGGGGGTCGGCCAGTCCAAAACGCTCCTAGTTCTACCTATAAATAGACTGTTTCTCACTGATTTTCTCACCTTTTGCACTCATTTTTTTCTGTCTAAAATCAGTTTATACTTCACTTACAATCCTTTAATCATTTAATCTTAAGCATTTGTTTTCAAGTAATTCAAGCTTAATTCCTCAAATGCAAGAGAAGAATACTTCTTATCATCAAGTCAATAAGTATTATAGTTTAGTTTGTGTTCTCATAACTTTGTTACGATTTTATCATATCTTGTAAATCAATTGTGTATATTGTGTTGTCGTGTGTAATAGTTAGATCGAGGTGATCATAGAAAGTATAGTTAGATCGTGGTGATCATAAGAAAAAGAGTTAGATCGGTGTGATCATGTTAGTGTCTAGGTGAAGTGGTGCGGTTAGTATTTTGGTCCTCAAATACAAAAGGTATGATAGATTGGTTCTAGCTAGGATTAGAACTCAATATTTGGTTTAGTGTTGGAAATCGATGTAAGCTTAGTAGTGTATAGTTTTCTCCGCCTAAAGGGAGTTTGTTGACATAGTGAAGAGAACTCTCGAGTTTGGTGCTCGGGGAGTGGAGTAGGGCGAAGAGGTGCTTCGTTGCCGAACCACTATAAATCCTTGTGTTGGAAAATAATGTAAGCAACGTTGTGTGGTTTTCTCCGTCGAGAAGGGAGCTTGTTGACTAGTGAAGTAACTCTCGAGTTGGATACTCGGGGAGTGAAGTAGGGCGAAGAGGTGTTTCATGACCGAACTGCTATAAATCATCGTGTCCGGTTTGCACTTCTTTAAACCTTCCCTTTACATCTTTATTTACCTTATCGCCTTACATTTATATTAGCATTAGATCTATATGTGTGTTGATTGTTGCTTATTTTGTTTGAATGATGATTGTGTTATGGATAGAAGTTAGTATTGTGATTATGTTTATATTGCCATGACATGTTCTAATGAATATAGATGTATTATTCACACTCTTATATTGCGTTCAACTTGATTGATAATTTGATACAAAACGTTTTAAGTTTTTAAATGGAAACGATTCACACCCCACGCAAGACACTCCCCCCCCCCCGCCCTTTATGATTTCCATAGTTGTAATTATGTTTGTGTCGTGGATATTGTGTTTATGGTTATGTCATTGGATATGCTTTACTACCATATGTTTAGTTATTGTAGAACTAGTATTAACAATCTTTATATTGTGTCACCATTGATCGGGTAATTGATACGAAAGTTTTAAAGTTGTATTCACCCTCTACGTATTCCACAATTGTTATCAAAGTCTGTTTTCTCTAATTTTCAAAACAAATGGTTTTTAAAATAAAGTACGATCTATGTATCAAATTACCCATGAAGGGGGATTAAATATGAAAAGTGTTTTGTTGCTTGATTCGTACTATTTTTGTTGTTAAATATACTAGCTTGAAGGAAAATCTTCTCAAAAGAGTTTGAAAGTGTCAATATATGTTTCTCTAAGTCGTAAGAGAGGAAATGACGTCTAAAACACGCATTTAATGTGCGGGAATAACTTTTTAAAGTCATACGTCCTTTCGTTAAGTCACCAAATGATTTTGTATAATAAATGTATTTTTGACCACTGTTGGCGGTCCCTTAAATGTCTCAGATGGTCCCGGATATATATGGGACCGTCTGTCTATTTCGTCAGAATTTAGAAAACTTAAAAAATTCATATAAAATCAACCGTAAGTCCGTAGAAGTCGTGCCACCCGCTATTTTAAAGGTATATGAGGATACTTTATTTAAAAATACTTCCAAATCTTATTTTCAAACTTAAGTAAGTCAGAAATGAAAAATACTACATAGTGTTCAAAACGTTGGTTTTTGTTTTAACGTAAAGCTTGTATTTTACCTTTTCCTTCGAGTGGGACATTTCTAGTTGGTGTATCTTTGAAAAATAGTGTATTTTTTCCTTTATTCACAATACTTGGATCTGGATTATTTTTTTTGGAATAGGGAGTGAAACTTTTTAACTTTCAAATCAAATCGAGCTAAGTATACATTGTTGTAATTAATACACAAAACGACAATGAATATTTTCATGTTTTATGCTAAATGACTACGTGTGTTTTCTTGTGTCTTAATATTGTTAATTGTAACACCCTCAAATTGGGTCGCAGCGGAATATGGGTCTGAGAGTGTTACTTCATAGATCAATAACACAAGATATATATGAGAACGACCATTAAAAGTCGATGTAAAGCAATACATTGGATTTAGCAAATTGTTTGTTACAAAAGCCCGAAGCTTCACTTGTTCATTGTTCAAAGTACAAAGATTCTAGTCCATAACAAATATATCCTCAAAATGTAATGCGACCAAATCTTTATGCATGTAACAACCAAAATATGACCACCAATGTATCCATTGCACCTCGTGCCTTATTTACCTCCTGAAAAATATTGCTTTAAAACGTCAACAATATGTGTTTTGTAATTCCATAGGTTTGTAAAGTTATAATGTAGGAACCAAATATTTCCCCAAGAATAATGCAATAATGAAACATCACAAAATGGAATTATGATCCGGACTAAGCTCATGCACACTGAAGCTCGACATGTATTAATTGCAATATAAATTGCCAACATTGCCCGTAATGATGTTCTAACCCGCAACATCCCAAATTCGACATGGTATACGTTCCTTTGTCCAGTGATAGCTAATCATCCAAACAGGGATGTCAATCCCAAATAGATCTATTTATAACATTTGCGCTCACAACAAGTAATTGACAGTTCATGATAATGGGCTCAGAGGGTTATCGTTACTTAGGCAAATACGTAATCATGTAAAAATGTACACTTGCGTCCAATTTGTAAAAGATGCATATGTTTCTCACCCCTAAACTTGTAAATCATTATCAATGTAAAACACGGGGCTATGAACTCACTTTGAGTGAATAGATAAGTATATCAGAAAATGAGTAAATAAACTCACGTAGGGTATACCGAATCAACTAATACATTATAGGTCCTTATGATACTAAGTAATATGATAATTAATACCGTATATAATTCTATGTAGCTACATCACCATCTAATTGTATTTGTGAAATAATATTTAAAAAGTTATAAATTTTATAAATATTACTTTAGTAAAAACGGCGTAACTTTCTCGTTATAAGTCCGTTTCGTACGTTCTTTACGTCCAGGCTTTTGTATTAGAAAGATATATCAAAATAGTTTATTTTTGTATTTTTAATCCACTGGTGAACAATACTTTAAATTGTCATGAGCACTTTATAAATTTATTTTTATCTTAATTATCAGTAACTCCAAAAAGTCGTATCTTATTCGTTTTAGCTCTGATTTTAGTGATTATTTCGAGCACGTCTTCGTAATTAAAAGTTCTATCTAATTATAATATTTTCAAAATAAAAATACCTGATGTGAACAGTAACTTTTATAAAATTATTTTTAAAAAAGTATTTATTATTGTAAACTTGCAAAATCCATAACTCCTTCGTTATTGATAAAATAATTATGATTCTTAATGTTTTAGAATCCTAAAAATGTATACTTTCTGTGAAAAATAATCATACATTTTTATCAGAAGTGGAATGTAAATAGTTTTTATAAAATAGTTTTTATAAAAACGCTTTTTACTTAGATCTTGTAAACTACTTATCTCCTTCATTATAGCTCGGTTTCTTGAGTTCTTTATATGTCCGGAATCCTCATGAGATGTAGTATTTTATAAAATAAAAAATAAGGTTAAAAAAAAACTTTATATTTTGAATTAAAATAGAAAGTTTGGAGTTTGTGGTTAAAATGTGTTTGAAAAAAAAAAAAAAAACTTGTTTTTATAAGTTTTTAGTTAGTAATACTTTGTTGCCAAGTCCTCTAACATGTCTTATACCGACAAATCCCATAATAGTTTAGTCCTTACTCCATAATTTGTCTAAGTATGACCCCCCCCCATGATAACAAGTCCTTTACATGTCCCGTTTGCTTATAAACTAAATAAGTATACTTTTTAAGTACCTAGTTTTATATATACTTTTTATGAACTAAACCATACTTTACAATGACTTATACTTTCATTCCAACATTTCCTTGACAACAATATTACTTATGACGAAAGTATAACAAACCAAAATCAAGTGTAAAAATCCATTTTACAAGTTAATATGTTTCCTAGATGGTGATTCACTATATAAGCATCATATACACATAAAATCATAAATGTAAAGAGTTTAAAAGTTTTAGATGACCTTAATATGAAGTCGAATGATGAACAACAAGATCTAAACCCTAGTTTAGATATTAAACCCAAGCTTCAAATGCTTAGAAACCCTAATTCTAAAGAAAACCATAATCTTAAACCTTACTTGTTTAACCCTTTTAAACACTAAACAAAGCCTTAAACCTTCTTGTAATACCTTAGATATGTTGTTAGACCACTTGTATACTTGCTAAATAAATTTTGTATGGACTGTTTAGGTTGTTAGTTTCATGCCGTGGGCTAGAGGGAGAAATAAGAGAGATTTGTGTGAGTTTTTCTTATGAAAATGAGTGTGTGCTTTATCTATCACTAGTTGCATCCTTTATATAACACTTGGACTAGTCAAGACTTCTTATGGAAAGTCTAAGACATGATGAGGGTTTTTAAGAAGTCTTTTGGTCAAGTTACTTGCCATAGTACTTAGTCTTAATGAGGTTCATGTTGTACAAGATCAAGTTGGTCATTTGTTAACTTAACCATGGTTAGGCTTGAATGACCATTGTGTAAGAAACCCATGGGGGGAGCGAGCTCTCACAAGAGTTGGAAGATGAAAGAGTAGTAGTTAAGAGTTTGCTTGTAGAAGTTTATAACACATGGTATATTACTTAGAAGTCAAAATAAATATCTTCCTTGTGTTTTTATCTATATATCCGGCCACATATGTATATGTATAATGAAATTGTATAATTTTTAAGTATTGGGTACAATTGTGGGTATTTGGTTGAGTATAGATAGGTATTGGTGGTTCCGTAAATGCCTAAATGTATTTTATCACGAAACCTAAACACTTTACATAACCAATAAAACTAAAATGTGCAAAGTTAATAATTATCCTCTAAATAATTATCTAACACTTGCTTGATGTAAAATTTTAATTGTTTGATGCCCGTTTACGTTGAATGACATTTTTTAGTTTACGCGATTTAACTACCGGATTAAAATTAAAAGCAAACGCATACGAGACTAAAAATAAATAGTGAAATAAATGACGTCGTAAAATGACCTGAAAACACAGGGTGTTATAGTCTTCCCCCTTTAAATGGGCCTTGTCCTCAAGGCTTAAGACACCACACATGACGACGGTGCGGTTTTTGTGAAGAGATGTGGATATTTCTTTTGAAATTGATCTTCACATTCCCATATGAACTCAGGACCTCTCCTAGAGTTCCATCAAACCTTAATAATTAGAACACGGCTTTGCTTAAATCGTTTAACCTCATGATCCATGATTTCTACTGGTTCCTCGACAAAATGAAGCTTGTCATCAATATGAAGTCCATCCAACAGAACAGCTAATGGTTCGTTGGCATAGAACTTCTTCAAGTTGGATACATGAAACGTATTATGAACTTTGCTCAACTCTTGAGGTAGCTCAAGCTTGTAAGCAACGGCTCCAACCTTAGCCAACACCTTAAAAGGTCCAACATATCTAGGGTTTAACTTTCCCCGTTTGCCAAAATGTACGACCCCTTTCCAAGGTGAAACCTTAAGCATAACTCTATCTCTAACTTGAAATTCCATCGGCTTACGCTTTAAATCAGCGTAACTCTTTTGTCGATCACAAGCGGCTTGAATTCTTTGCTTGATTTGAATGACCTTCTCGGTCGTCTCTTGAACTATTTCTGGACCGGTGAGTTGAACTTCTCCAACCTTGGCCTAACAAATAGGTGAACGACACTGTTGACCGTAAAGCACCTCAAATGGTGCAGCCTTGATACTAGCGTGATAACTGTTGTTATATGAAAACTCGACCAATGGCAAATGTTTAACCCAACCATGTCCAAAGTCGATCATGCAAGCACGTAGCATATCCTTGAGAGTTTGGAAAGTTATCTCGCTTTGCCCGTCAGTTTGCGGATGGTATGCAATACTCATATCCAAATTCATACCCAAGGCCTTCTGTAGTGACCTCCAGAAATTTGATGTGAACCTAGGGTCACGATCACAAATGATTGAGACTAGTATCCCATTACCCGTGACTACCTTTTTCAGGTTCATTCTTGCCAATCTTTCCATGGGATCAGTTTCCCTCATTGGTACGAAGATTATAGATTTAGTAAGTCGGTCAACAATCACCCAAATGGTGTCATAACCTTGTGAAGACTTAGAAAGTTTCGTAACAAAATCCATAGTGATATTATCCCATTTCCATTGAGGTATCTCGGGTTTCACCAACAAACCAGATGGCCTTTGGTGTTCAGCCTTGACCTTAGCACATGTGAAACATTTGCTAACATAGGTGGCGATGTCGGCCTTCATATTGGGCCACCAGTATAGCTTCTTCATGTCCTGATACATTTTGTTAGAACCCGAATGGATATAGTATTTTGACTTGTGGGACTCGTGCATAATCACAGTCCTTAAATCACCATAACATGGCAACCAACTCCTGCCATTTAAGCATAGAGTTCCATCCGCGCAGGGTTCCAACTTCTCCTTCGGTATATCCTTCCTTATCATACCTCCTACATCTTCGGTTTTGAGATTCTCTGGTTTCTGTGCTTCGGTCTAAGCATTCAAGATTTGTTTGGGGAGATTCAAACCAATAGTCATGACTAAGGCTCGAACCTATAATGGCTTATTCCATTCTTTACGGCTTAAGGCATCGGCTACTATGTTTGCTTTCCCCGAGTGATAACGTATTTCATAATCGTAATCACTGAGCAACTCCAACCAACAACGTTGCCTCATGTTCAGCTCCTTTTGATCAAGAATGTATTATAAACTCTTGTGATCTGTGAACACCGTACACTTGGTTCCGTACAAATAGTGTCTTCAAATTATTAGAGCAAACACTACTGATTCAAGTTCCAAATCATGAGTCGTATAATTTTTCTCATGAATTTTCAATTGGCGTGATGCATAAGCAATTAATATCTCTCTTTGCATTAATACAACACCCAATCCTTTATACAAAGCATCGCAGTAGTTTACAAAATCCTCGCTTCCTTCAGGTGGAGCCAGAATTGGCGTACTGCATAACTTTTGCTTTATTAACTAGAAGGCGGCTTCCTCCTTGTCACCCCAATCAAACTTAACTCCTTTCTGAGAAAGCTTGGTCATTGATTTGGCAATCTTCGAAAATCCTTCGATGAATCTTCGATAATAACCAGCAAGACCTAAAAATTGACGAATCTCCGTTGGTGTCTTAGGAGATGCCCAATCTTTTATAGATTCGATCTTGGCGGGATCCACGTGAATGCCTTGACTATTAATCACGTGGCCGAGAAATTATACCTTGGGAATCCAAAATTCACATTTAGAGAATTTAGCATACAACTCCTCTTTCTTAAGCAATTCCAGAATTGCCTTAAGATGTTCTTCATGTTCCTTCTTGTTCCTTGGATAGATAAGGATATCGTCAATAAAGACAATCACAAACTTATCCAAATATGGCTTGCACACCTGATTCATGAGATCCATAAATACTGCCGGCGCGTTCGTCAAACCAAATGGCATAACTTGGAACTCGTAATGACCATATCGAGTTCTAAATGCCGTCTTTGGAATATCTTCTTCACGTACCCGAAGCTGGTGATAACCTGATCGCAAGTCTATCTTAGAATAAACGCTGGATCCTTGTAGTCGATCCTTGGGAGTGGATAACGATTCTTCACAGTTAGCTTGTTCAGTTCTTGGTAGTCGATGCACATTTGAAATGATCCATCCTTCTTCTTGAAAAACAAGACTGGAGCTCCCCAGGGTGAGGAACTTGGCCTTATGAAGCCTTTGTCAGAAAGCTCCTAGAGTTGGTCTGACAATTCCTTCATTTCAGATGGAGCTAATCGATAAGGTGCTCGTGCTACAGGTGCAGCACCAGGTATCAGATCAATCTGAAATTCCACTTGTCGAGTCGGTGGAAGACCCGACAAGTCCTCGGGAAATACTTCAGGAAAATCTCGAACGATCGGTACATCCTCAAGTCGCTTCTCCTCGGACTTGTCCTCAGTTTTCATTGTAGTAACATGTACCAAAAAGACATGACATCCTTTTAGCATGTACTTCTGTGTTTTAGTGCACTAGATGATGTTTAAACGGATCTCGTTTCCCCGGTCGCTTCCATCACCACGAACAATCAACGTTTCATTTCCCCAGGGAATACGAACAATTTTCTCGGCACAAACGATGACAGCATGGTACTTTGCCAACCAATCCATACCAATTATAACATAAAAACTACCAAGTTTTACGAGCATTAAATCGATGTTAAAGGGATGATTTAATAAGTTTAATGTACAACCCCGAATGATAGTGTTTAACCCAATTATTCTCCCGTCGGCTAGTTCAACATCATAATAATGATCTAAGGTAGTTGGTGAGATGATCAATTTGGGAGCAAAATGCAGTAGACACAAACTTCATATCGGCACCAGAACAAAAGAAGTAGAAGCAAACGCTAATGTTTTAGGAGGAACGTACCCGTAACTGAAGTTAGAATTACCGGGTATTGTCCCTGCATGTCCTACCGCATACACTTTGCTGGAGCATGCTACACCCAACTAGGTTGCCTCGTTTGTTGTTCTTCAGCATTGTGGACCACTCCCTCCATAGAAATATCCCTGGCTCCGCAACTCAAAGCATTAGCAAACTGGCTCCTGCTATCCAGTGCCCCTTTTAGTGTTTGTTAGCACGTATTGGGCATTTGCGCATACTCCTACAGTCAGCACAGGTCCAGATGCCAACTCAGTTGTAGCTTGGTGGCATTTGTAGTACAAGTCGTTTTTACTAATGCTAATCGGCGGAGCCTTTTTGATTCTACAAAAAGAGGGAGAAATGGAAATAAAACTCACTAAAAACTTGTTTAAAATTAATTTTACATTTAATGAGTTTAGATTTTGTAATCATAAAAAAGGGGGAGATTGTTGATAGAAATAATGCCTAAAAACATTGTTAATATTTTTCGATCTCTCTACGTTTTGATAATCACAAAATGTAAAAACAATTAATGAAAAATTAATTATAAACAAGTAATTAGTAGTAAAATTTCATTTCAAAAACTCAATCACTTAAAGGTATGAATAAACAAATGCTTAATGTAGTTTATGACCAAAGGATTTTTTATTTAAACTCACACTTTTTATAAAAATGACAAAAACATTTTTATATCTTTTGCAAAACATTTTTAGATTAAAAGAAATGTTTTATTCAAATAAATATTTTGAATTCAAATTTTCTACCCAAAAACGGCTAGAAATGTTCCAGAAAACACCTCCCCCAGAAAAGACAAAAAAGGGAGCGTCAGGCATGGGCGGCCCCCTTAATTATAATGGGCGGCCCCCTTAATTTTAAGGGGACCGGCACCCTAATTAAGGGGACCGACCACGTGTTTTTTTGTCACAGCTTGCCTATAAATACTGGACTACTCCCCACTGATTTTCTCACCTTTTGCACACACTTTCTTTCTGTTCTAAATCAGTTTATACTTTCCTTTCTTTCCTTTGATCATTAAATCATAAAGCCTTGTTTCCAAGTGATCCAAGCTTTGATCCTTAAGTGCAAGAGAAGAATACTTCTTATCATCAACTGAAGAAGTATTATAGCTTAGTGTGTGTAGTGAACCCAAGTTGTGATTTGTCGTGTAGTGGTGTGTTGTGTTGTGATAGATTGGTTCTAGCTAGGATTAGAACTCGACATTTAGCTTAGTGTCGTAAATTGGTGTAAGCTAAGTTGTGTACGATTTTCTCCGCCTAAAGGAAGCTTGTTGACGTAGTGAAGAAAACTCTCGAGTTTGGTGCCCGGGGAGTAGAGTAGGGCGAAGAAGTGCTTCGTTACCGAACCACTATAAATCCTCGTGTTGTGGTTTGATCTTTCCTTCTCTTATCTCTTAGCTTGCACATTTATTTACATCTTATCATTACTTACTTGATTAGTTAAATTGTCTATATTGTGGACATTGTGAATTCACATAAAGTGTTTCTCGTTCTTGTGGCTCAGCAACTTCTTTTCGTTTCTTTCTTATGAATATGGCGTAGTGATCATTGACTTTAGGCTTGAGCTTGTTCCTTTAGTTTGACTTGAGTGTGAATATGTGATCTTGAGCATCTTGAGATCATCAACCAAGCATAATCTCTTTTCGCCTTCTCGTAAACTTTGCCATCTTGTGAACTTGTGACTTTTGGACCGACATGCTCATACCTTTCTTGATTTGTCAACTTGAAAAGCTTTAATATTTCATCTTTCTAGAAGTTCTTTAACTTTAACACTTCGTCACTTCAAGAAGGACGTATGATATTAGAGTAGCGGAAGTCTTGAAACATGTACTTGAGCTTTCATGATGTTTTTATATTTGTCGGTCGGGTATGAGCATGTGGTTATGAATCTTTAAGACAACTGGAATCAAGTACCTTCACCTCCATCTTTAAGTATCCTGCATTAAAACAGTTAGCAATAAAGCGGGGGAACGAATATGGCTTTGTCATTCGCCCCGTGTTTTTTGGATAACCTTCGAATCCGTGAGATCACCTGTGATCAGGTAAATTCCAATTTAAGAAGAATCCCTTGACGGGATTCCAGATAAGTATCGAATCTTTCTAAACACATATTATTAGATTCATCAAACTCCACACATGTTCACAATTACCGGGAACGTCTCAAAGAGCAGACACACGATAAGAGGTGAAAACCAGTGAGTTACTTGTCTCACTGATTGAATAGAAAAATGATTTGACAATCAATCGACTGTTACTTGCTAAAGTGGTTGTACACATCGAGAGTGTTAACATTTCAAAATTCATCACAACCGTCATTTCATTACTGGAACAAGTTAGATTCATTTTAAATCCACCATCGATTTCTTCTAGTTGTCAAAAGTTTATTCATTTGAATCGCACAGTCACCTACCAAAGAGCTTGTTGATTTCTCCATGCAATTTCCAGCGTCATTGTGAATACTTTAGTATCACTCTGATGTTCCTGAATAATATCACAAGATAAATGCTAGGATCTAGGTTATTACTTGTTTCACAGCTGTTGAACAACAAATCTATTTAATAGTTTCCTAGTAAGATTTTATGATAATCTCTTTTGCTCTAACTTAATAGTGCTCCTTGGTTTTAGAGTCGGACTGGGAAGCTGACTGCCACATTTTCAATAACAACTAACTCCGAGTGAGAAGTTATAGAAGATACGTGTAATCTCCGTGAGAAATGAAAACTAGAGTCTTTAGAAGACCTTGAGTGCTAGGCGGGTTTGTGGCATAGCGTCACTGGGTCCATAACTATCTTTCATGTCCACAACAACTAGTGTTTCCTCACATTTTATGTATTGACCCATTTCTGCCTAATGTATAGAGGGCTTCTTTATTTTCACCTTTACCTTACATTCTTTTCATTCTTCAACCCCTTCAGGCTTATCGAGACTCTTGACTAGTACCTTATGGGTTTGTTCCAGTATTGCCTTCAATCTCACGGCACTCTTCCCGTATTCTCACTTTAACTCCTTTTTAATCATGTCTAATACTTCTACCGAACTAGTGGATATCCTGGGTAGATCCCTCTTTCTGGCTGGGATCATGGAAAAGTAATACCTAAACTAACCACCTTATAACATCTAATAGATAATGACAATGGTCAGTCTTTAGGTACTTCCACATTTCAGCAACACGTAACCATTTTGCTCCCCTTCATATGTGCATTGATTAATCAAATGAGTTTAGCACATATATGGGATAACATACACTAGAGATCTTAAAATTTACATCTTTAGCCATATATTTTAATCATATTTTCTCCCCTTATCAAAAATATTAAATTTCTTGATATTTTGGATATCAATTGATTTAAATATAACTGCTTTGGAGAAAAAAATATCCAATTATTAACAAGCCGTATTAGGAACATTTTTAATGCTCCCCCTCAAATTATGAGGGAATTATATCTCAAAAGAGATACATGGAACACATTGTGAACATAAGACAATTGCGGAGGTAATGGTAAACGGTAGGAACTTGGCCAACTCTATCTAAGATATCGAACGAAAGAATGAATCGCGGACTTAATTTTCCTTTCAAACCAAAAGGTCGAACACCTCTAGATGGAGATACTTTAAGAAACACATGCTCAACATGTTTAAATTCTAAAGCACTTTGATGACGATCATCCTAGCTCTTTGTTCATAACCCAGCTTCCTTCAGCTTCTGTTTAGCAATAGCAACCTTTCATTCGTCACCTCAACCAATTCCGGACCTTCTATAATAAGGTCTCAAACCTCATTAAGATTGTTCTAAAAAAAACTCCTCGAGACATCCTATGACTGTGATAAGCTCACATTATGTCATATATCACATTGGCCAGATGTCATAATAATTGCATCACATAAACATGTCCTTATTGTTATCATACTCTATCTCAAGTTATAACCAAAATAATCTTATCTAATATCTCATGCTACTATCTCTTAATCGCTTACTAATATTACAAACAAATATTCATTCTACACTTTGGTCATATAAATCTCAAAAGAAGCCCCATTGATACTTTTATACCAACTATTATTGTAAGCAAACTTAACTAAACACTAATACTCGTCTTAATTTCCCGTCCACTCCAAAGCGCACGATCTTAACATATCCTCTTTGAATAGTTCGTTCAGTCTGACCATCAGTCTAAGGGTGAAAAGTAGTACTAAACCTTTCCAAAATTATGAACTGAAATGCGGATCCCTATGAGACACAATTGATGCAGGCATACCATGTAACCGAATAATCTCTTGCTAAAAGATCTTTGCCAACTTGCTAACTGGGTACCTTTTATCAATGGGCAAAAAGTAAGCCGACTTAGTCTACCGATCAACCACTACCCAAATTGCTCATCATTTTTAAAGCTACGATGCAACCCCATTTCAAAGTCTATGAAGATTTGATCCAACTTCTAAATCAGAATATCTAGAGGCTGAAGAAGACCACTTGCATGTTGATGTTCAATCTTAACTTGTTGACACGTTAAACACTTCGTCACAATTTTGCCACATCATGTTTCATACCATACCACCAAAAATTCTGCTTTAAGTCCCTATACATCTTTGTAGAGCCAGAATGAATAGAGAAGGAAGACATGTGTACCTCAGTCAAACAGCTTCTCAAAGAGAGGAATCGTTAGGAACACATAATCTAATATTGTACCATATCACACCATTATCGTCCACCAAAAAATTCTGATTGTTTACCATCTTTCAAATTTTCCAACACAGACCATAAGTAACCATCTTCTTTTTGAGCTTCCTTGATCCACAATATAAGGTTAGGTTGAATCTTAAGGCTGGCTATATAACCTTCAGAACCACAAGCAACTAACTCGACTTCCATGAGCTATAAATCTTTGATAATCTCAGATTGAATTTTAAGACACGCCATAATTCGCGAGTTCTTTCTACTAAGTGCATCCGCTACAACATTAGCCTTGCCCGAATGATACTGAATATTTGCGTCGTAATCCTTGAGAAGTTCCAACCAACGCCCTTGCCTCAAATTTAACTCCTTTTGAGTAAAAATATATTTGAGGCTTTTGTGATTAGTAAAGATGTCACAAGTTTCCCTATACAAATAATGCCTCCAAGTCTTAAGAGCAAAAACGACTGATGCTAACTCCAAGTCGCGTGTCAGATAATTCACCTAATATGGTTTTAGTTTCCTCAATGCATAAGTGATAACTTTCCCATGTTGCATAAGAACGCAGCCAAGACTTTTCTTTGACGCATCACTATAAAATTAGTATCCACCTGTTCCAGAAGGAAGAGTAAGTACGGGAGAAGAAACTAATCCCCTTTTCAGCTCTTTAAAACTCTTCTCTCGCTCCTCATTCTAGACAAACTTTTCTTCTTTCCGCATAAGTTTCGTCAAAGGTAGAGAAAGAAGTGAAAACCCTTCCACAAATATTCTATAATACCCTGCAAGCCCCAAAAAGCTTCTAACTTCGGTCACTATTTTCGGTCTCAGCCATTTAGTGATAGCCTCAACCTTAGCATGATCCATAGTAATACCATCGGCTGATACAACATGACCCACTTGCCTCAACCAAAAATCACATTTTGAGAATTTCGCATAAAGCTTCTTCTGATGCAAGATTTTCAACACAATACAAAGATGATCCTCATGCTCCTCTCTCATCTTCGAATACACCAAGGCCATAGTCGGTAAGTTGTGATCTCATCCAAAGGACTTGAGCACAACAGCCAGACAAAGCTATATATTCAGCTTCCGTACTGGATATCACAGCGCTTTTCTGCCTTTTTGATGACCAGCTAACAAGTTTGTCTCCTAATAATTGCATACATCCAGATGTACTTCGTCTAGTATCTTGGTAACCCGCGTGATCAGCGTCTGCATAAGCTGTTAGAGCAAAAGAAGAATCCTTTGGATCCCAGAGTCCCCTATTAACGGTTCCTCTTAGGTATTCAAAGATTCTTTTTACAGCATGTAAGTGCTTTTCGGTAGGCTTTGCCTGATACCGAGCACACATGCATACAGCAAATGTAAGGTCTGGTCTACTGGCTATAAGATACATAAGGGTGTCAATCATTCCATGATAGTGTGTAGGATTCACGTCTTTCCCTTGTGTATCTTCATCCAGTTTAGATTTCTCTACCAGGGGAGTATCCACAGGGTCACTAGATTCTATATCATATTTTCTTAAATATTCTAGAGCATATTTAGACTGGTTTATAAAGATGCCTCTAGGACTTTGTGAAATCTGTAGTCCTAGAAAAAAATGATAAATATTTTGCCCATCATCGACATCTTTAAACTTTGAACACATTATTTTAAAAATTGGTCACATAAGTTCAGTGTGGTAAGATCAAAGTATTATATCATCAACATAGATTTTTTTTGTACCTGGAGAATATCTTAGCCCGTCCCGTATTGGCTTATCATCCATAAATCAAGCTGAGGTCTTATTTGAGAGTGGATTTGTGAATAAAACTAAGACAAATTATGAGATTTGTTTACTAAGAGCCATAAGCTAAGTAACTTAGTATATTAGTGCTTATTAAATGAGATTAAAGGACATTAAGCAAATTTGCATATGAAAAGCAGGATTAATTATAAACTTGCACTTTTATTAAAAACTTGAAATATTACAAAGCTTAGAAATGAAATTACTGAATTAAAAAGACAATTAAGTTGGAATTTAAACTGAAGAGTAAAATTACACGATTCTTACTCTAACCTACTCTCCTCCTACTCCTACTCCTAAGTTAGATATCTTGCACTGTGTGATTGAGCCTCCATTTATATTGATGTGATGAAGGATCCAGAACCTCAGGAGCGTCGACGAACTTTAATCCTAGCCTTCCAATTCAAACCGCCTCTTAATCCTTCATCTAAGCCCTTTATTCCTCTCCACGTTTCATAGCCAATAGGATTATAGGGGATTGCCAACGTGGCCATGATTGATGTGACAGGTTGATCTTAATGAGGTTCTAGAAACAAACGGGCGTGGGGTGAAAGATGAAATTACCCTATGTGAATCGTGTGTAAAAATGAAGGGAAGTAGAGAAGATGTACAGTGAATTTTGACTTTGACCCGCGTTGACCCTTTGTTTATGAAAGGGTGTTGGGCTCGGGTATTATTCTTGGGCCAGGAATTGTGTTTTGTTTATGGTTAATGGACTTTGGATTTGGTTAATGGATTATGGATTTGATTAAAAGGGATTTGGTTTAGGTTAGGCTTATGGGTTGACCCGACCCATTAAGTGGGCCCGGGTTGGTCCATAGAAAAATAGGTATGCCTTTGGCTTTGGTATTTTTGCACTTTTTTCAATCTCGTGCTCGTATTTTGTCTTTTTTGCTTGATTTTTGTCCTTTTGTGATTTATCCGTTACCTGCAAAGTGCAATAACCAAAACACACAAATATACTGCATTTTTCATGTATTTTTGGTCTTTATTGGTCTGTTTAGCTCGTTTTATTAGGTAAAAGGTATGTGTAATTATGCACATACCAGCTCATCAAAATCTACATGAATTGTCTTAATGATTCGTCTGGTACGTATGTTGTAAATTCGAAATGCTTTCTTTGTAGGTGCATAGCCAATGAAAATACCAATATCAGCATTTGGTTGTAACTTACCCAAGTTCTCACTATCATTTGTCGGATAACACAGTGCACCAAATACATGGGAAAATGATAAGTCGGGAGGTTTGTCATGTAAAAGCTCATATGGTGTTTTGCCGTGATGAAGACGTACGATGGAACGATTTTGGGTGAAACATGCGGTAGCAACTGCTTATGCCCATAAAAATAACGGAGCTTTTGCATAAATCAACATTGTGTGGGCAACTTCAATTAGCGTACGATTCCGTCTTTCAATGACACCATTTTGCTGTGGAGAGCGAGCAACAGATGTTTCATGAGAAATGCCAACCTTCTCATAATATTCACGCAAAGTTTGATTAACAAATTCAGTTCCATTATCAGTTCTGATGCGTTGGACAGGTACTTTAAGTAACACTTGGATCATCTTGAGAAACTTGATTATGAAATCTGGAGCTTCATCTTTTGACCTTAAGCACTTAACCCATGTAAATCGAGAGTAATCATCAACAATAACGAGGATGTACTTCTTTCCATTAACACTTGCGACACGCATTGGTCCACAAAGATCCATGTGCAAAAGATAAAGTTTTTCTTGGTTGGTGTCTTCAGATTTAGGTTTGTGGGGTTTCTTCTTGCTTTT